>PGCI01000347.1:0-91795 GCA_002873125.1 Puccinia coronata f. sp. avenae | reverse complement strand
CCCTAACCCTAACCCTAACCCTAAACCCTAACCCTAACCCTAACCCTAACCCTAACCCTAACCCTAACCCTAACCCTAACCCTAACCCTAACCCTAACCCTAACCCTAACCCTAACCCTAACCCTAACCCTAACCCTAACCCTAAACCCTAACCCTAACCCTAACCCTAACCCTAACCCTAACCCTAACCCTAACCCTAACCCTAACCCTAACCCTAACCCTAACCCTAACCCTAACCCTAACCCTAACCCTAACCCTAACCCTAACCACTAGCTAAGCGCATCTGAATCTGGAATCCCTTGACAGCAACTGTTGATTTATCTGCTTCAAAGTACCCAACTTCTCACATGATCTTCAAGATAATGAAGAATATTGAACATCACTTACTGGCGAGTTGCAAGTCGCCCAATGATCATATCAGCAGCATTGTTGAGCCAATGCTCACGAAATTCTACAAGTATTGGGAGGAAATGAAAATTTTTGCCGCTGTAGTTCACGTCTTTGACCCTAGATCTAAAATGTTGTACGTCGAGTTCAAGTTGCGAGACAAAGCCGAAAGCCAAGAAGTTGCTGCTGTTGAGATTGAAAATGTACGCATTGCTCTGTACTCATGGTACAAACAGTACATTACAGACTCCGAGTCCAAGAAACAAAATCAAAAAAGCAAGAACATTGATCAAAACAATGATATTATCTGTACCGGTGAAGTTGAAGACGACGACACCCAGGCATTCAGAGAACACCTCGCTAGAACAAAAGGTATTGGCTCAACCAGTGCACCAACTGGCAAGCTTGATCTTTACCTTCAAGAGCACAACCTTGAAGTTCCTCCAAAATCGAATTTTGATTTGCTTGAATGGTGGAAAGTCAACGCACTTCAATTCCCCACCCTTAGCCAAATGGCTCGAACCGCCCTAATGATCCCTGCAACCTCAGTTGCATCGGAATCTGAATTCTCAGCCTCTGGATGAGTTTTGGACAGCTTCAGAATGAGCCTCAATCCCGACACTCTTGAGGCTCTCATTTGTACTCAAGATTGGCTCAATGCAGACAACACAGATGGAGATGATAAATATGATGATGTCTAGTTTTTGTTCCTTTTTTACTGCCTTCCTATCATTACATACAACATTTCATGCGCAATATGTGAATAAAAAACTGACAAGTAACTACTTGAGGAGCCTCTGAACAGCAAATTTATTGTTTGTCAGAGACCCACAGACCGACCCGTGACCCGACCCGACCCACCCTGAGACCCATTAATTCTATAATGGGGCAGGTCAGGTCGGCATAAGGTGAAAATCTGACCCGACCCGCCCCAACCCAGAAATAAGTGGGGCAGGTTGGGTCGGCAGTTTTCTGACCCGACCCGACCCATCCTCACCCTGACGCCAAGTGTTTCCCACTCCCTATTACAAAAGAGGGTTGGGAAACACTCAGCATTGCCCTCCCTGCTTTGCAAGGAAAAACAGCGAGGATGTGAATATAAAAGGGGGGGAAAGGGAGCTGTTTGGGCAGCTTTCCACATCCCCCACTACTCATTCCACACACACCACCACCACCAATATGAACAATCAAAAAAACATCCCCCTCCACCCTCCAATCCACGATGGAATGGACAGAGCCCATGTTATTCCCCCAATCCCTGAGGCTGTCCCAGTCAGGCTTCCCTCAGTTGTATCAGCCGGTGAGAGAACCTTTCCCACGGACACTGTAAGTTTTTTACTGTCCACCAATTACTTTCTTTTTGTCCTCAGCTGATCTGTCCTTTTCTTCTGTTTTTTGTAGGTGGGCTGCAACAACTGCATTGCCAGGGACATGGCACACCGTTGCACCATCCGGGCTCCAAAAAGCGGCTGTGGTGCCTGCCACAGAAGAGGCTTGGTGTGCTCTTGGTTAAACGGTAAGCTCTGAATCTTTTTTCATTTGTGGCATCCCTTCATTTTCTAACATGCTGTCCCGCAGATGATGTTTTCATGGCCACCATGTTTGCCAAAGCCAGGGCTCTCAAGGAAAGAGTCGTGTCCCTTGAAGACAACAATGGACTGCTGGAGGCAACCAACTCTGATTAACACAAGAGGGTCTCCCAGTTGGAAGAAGGAGCTGATGCAACCCGTTCCCCTTATACAATCAACTCTGCCCTGTCCTCCCCCATCACTGGCTCTCAGGCCTCTGTCCCCGTCTCCTCCCCAATTCCACTTACCCGAAGTTTCTGCGCTGAATTGGAGCGTGACTACTATGAAGTCTTTGGCACTCCTCCTTAATTGAGTGATCCATCTTGTATAGTTCTTGCTTTTCTATTGTGCAAATGATCCATCAAGCCCCCCGTCTTGCTGTGTATCACCACTAGCCATCTTGCTATTTATGCTGCCCTTCCATCTCAAAAAAAGGGGTCAGTGGACCCCCTTGGAGGGGGTCCATTGGGGTCCACCGGATGAGGGCTCATCCCGCCCCCTGGGACTGTTAGGCTTTGATATGCTTGGTGGTTAATTCACTTTTTGGGATTTTCAGGTTTATCTTGATTTACAACAGGTCCACGGGGTTACTATGTGTGTCTTTAAGTCCAACTCCATTAGGCATCAAACTCTCCCTGGGGCCTCTCAAAGTGGAAGGTATACTCGTATTGGTTTTTCTTGCCAAATTTCTAAATCCATGTCTGATGCTGTTCACACTTACCTAACGGGATTCAACAAAAGAATTGAGCCTGTTTCTCAAATGCCTGCAGCAGGACAACAAAAAAAAAATAGAAAATGCTCAGTTGGCCATTGAAAAAGATAAAAATAAAAATAAATCCAAATAACTGTTTTTTTCCTCTTTTTTCATTCTTCTTCTCATTTTTGCTTCTTTCCTCATGGCCAATTTTCATTTGTTTTGTGTTCTTTTGGACTACATTGAGCTTATTAAACAGTGACCTCTCCTCAAAACTCAATCAAAACTCATTGCATTCCTCTGGTATCCACCACCAATGATATCAGAGCCACAAATGGAGTCAGAAATATCTTCAATCCACAAAACATACATGTGTGTTTTTCTTATTTCATTTTTTGGAATACTGGATTATGATTGTTGATCTCATCCCATTCAAAACACATTTAAATTCCACAATGATAAATAGTCATGTTTCTCTTGTGTTCATGGTACAACCCATTATTCAGTTAATTGAGCATGAATGGCACTCCATTTTACAATTCAATGTCCCATCAATCTGAATATTGGCATTTGTAGGAACCTCTTTGGTACCGTTTTGATTATATCAAACCTTTGATGTAGGAGGCTCCTAAGAAATTCTCACTTGGATTGATCACAAAAGAATATTGTTCAATCATTTGGAGTAAATGACAGCATTCATTTATCAAAGAAAGACTACTTTGGTCTTTGATATGGTTTTTTTGAAAACAAAAATTTGTTTTGTGTGCACCCAAAGTGATCTTATAATTATCTGCAGATTATTCTGATTTATATTTTATTTGTAGGATCTGGCATGTTAAATTAATACTTATTAAAATTGTGTTGCAGGTTTATGGCCCTGTATACATTGCTGTGTCTGTTTTCTTTTATACTTTTTTTGTTAATGTTTTGCAAAGGCTAGGTGTTCATGTATTTCAACAAAGAAACCTGATAGTTGAAAAGAGATGTTGATTTATTGAGAAGTTTGTAATGGGAGCACAACTTGGGCATTCCTCATTCAATGCTCTATGCACATCATTTGATTCATCTGTGTCCCAAGCTGTGCGCCCTCTGGATCAGTTGGTAATTGTATATCAGGAGAAATCCTGAAATCCAGGCTGCTATTGGAACATTAGATACCTCAAATTATAGCTTGATCCTCCCTCCATTGCCAGCTTTTGCAGAAGATGCATTTGGTCTTATATTTTCCAATGTGCTGTTTTGATGAGAATCTGATTCTCATGATTGGATATCATTGTGTGGTATGAATTGAAAACATCCTTTTCTGTTGGGAAAACTATATGGCAAGTTATGATTATAATTATTAGGACTTGTATTGTGATTCTATGAGAAGGGACTTATAGCTTGGGCTTGGTGTATGAATGAGATGGTGATTGAAAAACATTTGTGAAAATTAATATAAATACCACCATCCCATAAGTCAAATATCAGAATCTTCAGTAAACTTATCATTATAAAGTGTAATTATCATATTTCTTGTAGATTTTTCATTCAAGGTGTCTCTTCACATACATATTGATCAATAACAAACCTACGTTATATATCATGTTAAATCATACTTCAATGATGATTGGGGCCCTGTAGCACCATAAAACAATTAACTGTCATCATTTCTGCTTGAATTCAGCTATTGTTCTATGTTGTTTGTGGCAGAATTTATCATAATCACATGCTTGTTATCAGTTTAACAAGGGCACAGCCCCCAATTTTGGGGTCTTGGGGGAGTTGAAAGTCAAAGGGGGAAAAATGTTGAATTGAAAATCAATTTTATGCCTTGATTTTTCAAGCTAAAGAATTGTTTCCTTTCACTGTAAAAGTTTTGAAAAAAAATCAAAGACTAATGAATGATTTTTGGAACTTAATCCAACATATGTGAATGGAATATCTCAAAAGTGAAATCAGTTATTCCCTTTTCTGACTTTTGAATGGGGCTTTCCACTTCACTTCAGACCAATCTGAGCTTCAAGCAAGAGTTAGAAATATGTCTTCCTGAAAGCTGAAAATCAATTCATTCAATCCTGGATAAAGTAAGAATGACCAAATAAAATCATCAGCAGGCCACTCTTCTATGCTTCTCTTTGATTGATAAAAGGTGTGAAAATGAAAGAAAATTGTATAGCAAAATCACTCCATATAAGTTTCAGTGGACTCTCAAAGTTTTGAATAAGTTTTAGAGCACCCAATATGGGAAGTCCATCTTTTGGGTTAACTAATCTTGATTTTGGGTTGCATTTGATTATCCCAAAGGGTCCAGCTAACTTGATTTTCAGATAGATGCAGATTAACATGTTTTTAGTTCAAGTGCTAGATCAAACTCTATTTATTAAGATTTCAAAAAAAAAAAAGGAAAAGCAAAAGAAAGGGGAACTAACTTTCTCCCAGATCTCTTTTGCTGATTGTGTCATCTACTTTCTAAGCCAGCTCAGAAAGAAGATATTCTTCTCATCAAGTTATCTTGGTAAGAATAAATTCTTCCCAAGCTCTCATGGTGAGAATTTTATTTTCTGATCAATGAGAGGTGTTGGTGATAAATCTATCTTCTGACCAAGGAAGTATGGTTAACAGGTAAACGGGTCACCACACTATTGCATTGAGGATATTAACTTTTTATTGAAAGAGCTTGTTGAGAAGTTTACGTATCTTACAAAAAAATCACTGGGCAATTCATCTTTACCAAGATCTTATCAAGATCTGTTGTTCAAAACATCTCACCAAGATCCTGTGAATTTCAGGATGACCAACAAAGAAAAACACAAAAAGAGGAAGAAATAAACAGGAATGCAAGTTAAAATATCTTCTTCTAAATACACATTTTCATGTTGAAGGGTTCAAAATGTATGGCAATCTGATTAAAAATTATGTTTTCTTTTAAGGCTCTCTCTCCCACTCTGTTTCCAAAAACACCCTGCATCCAATTGACACCTTTGGTCAACAGGCACCCATTGGACACATTAGGGGGTATCAAATATAAGCAAATCCACACTTATTTAATTGACTGGTTTTCAAAAACCCACCATTTTTAAAACCTGTTTGTTTCTCATCAATCACCATTTTGAATCCATTAATGAAGAAATTCTTAGTGTATTCACTGGGTGCTTATATTGGAAAACACCCAGCGGAAGAATGCATCGATGCATCCACTGGGTGCTTCTCTCATAGGTGCCCAGTGGAGGCTTTTGGGAAGCTTCCAATGGACATTGTCTCCCAAAACCTTCCATTGTAAGCAGAGAATGGAGTGGCATACAATGGATGCTTCTGGTTCACTTTTCCATGAAAATTTCTCTGGTGCAGGCAGTATGATTTGTGCGGTTCAACCACTACTAAATGTAAGATGGATGTGTTGTATAAGAAAACTACTTCCTGTATTCAGCCTGTGTACAGGTCCTGAGTGTGATATTTCATGATGTTCAGTACAGAATTGTTTTTGGTTTCCAGGGCCATGCAAAGCACACACCATCATTATTTGGCATTATTTCCCTGTGGCTACAATGAACACTTCCCTATTGGTAAGCAACCATTTTCTGTCCTCCTGGATGGCCAGCAACCACCCATGGGGTGCACCCTGGAAGATTTAAAAATTTTCCATGGATGGTCTGACAGAGTGATGTCTAATGGGGGCTAATCCCAATATTTGATCAACATTTCTTTCTGGAATAAGCTGCCTTGTTGGAATGATTTAAATTGATGATAATGAGCTGTTCAGAAATTGGATTAGAGTGCCAAAATCGAGATGAGGATTACTCCAATGGGTCATTTTCATTGCCTAGGCTCTATACACCATAATCTTGAAGTAAGATTTTGACATTTAATATTCTGAGAGGAAGAAAGAATAATTGCTATTCTTCTGATCTGTTTTTTGGAGCAACTGAAGCAGATTAAATGTAAGTGAAATTATAGCTTGACACTTTAGTTTGGTTTAGCACACAATCTTTGGGGTGTTGTGAGTGTTCACCTTTTATTTGTCATCATGCAGCATTCATTAATTCACCATGATGCTCAAAGGAAATTGATTTGTGTTGGAAAGGATAAATTTGGATGATGGATTTACAAATTTTTGTTTGTTTGAAAAGTGGGGAGCCACTTTCCACGGAGTAATCCTTTCCATGCAGGTAGTTGACTGCTGAGCATTCATCCTTGCTGCGCAGGTAGCTTCCTGCCAATTCCTCCTTGCCAGGAAGGTGCTACCTGGGAGTCCTTCTTGCCAGGCAGGTAGCTACCTGCCAAGGAGTCCTCTTTGAAAGGCCAGTAGCTACCTGTCAAGGAGTCCACCTTACCAGTCATATAGCTACCTTCCTGCTGTGGAGGACTCCTTCACAGTAAGCTACCTGCCTGCCAAGGAGTCTTTGGTCAGGAGTCCTCCCCAGCAGGCAGGTCCTGTTGAGGAGGGCTCCTTGGCAGGCAGGTCCTGCAGTGGAGCCCTCAGGCAGGCACCTACCTGCCGTGGAGCCCTCCTTGGCAGGCAGGTAGCTCTAACTGCCAAGGACTTGTAGCTCCCTGCCAAGGAGTCCCCCAGTAGGCAGGTAGCTACCTGCGAAGGGCTCCTCAGCAGCCAGTTAGCTGCCTTCCAAGGAGGACTCCGCGGCAGGTAGGTAGCTTGCTACCTGTTGAGGAGGACTCCCCGGCAGGTAGGTAGCTTGCTACCTGTCAAGGAGGACTCCCCGGCAGGTAGGTAGCTTGCTACCTGTAGAGGAGGACTCCCCGGCAGGTAGGTAGCTTGCTACCTGTAGAGGAGGACTCCCCGGCAGTTAGGTAGCTTGCTGCCTGTCAAGGAGGACTGCCCGGCAGGTAGGCAGCTTGCTACCTGCCAAGGAAGATTCCGCGGCAGGTAGTTTGCTACCTGCTGAGGAAGATTCCCCAGCAGGTAGTTTGCTACCTGCCAAGGAGGACTCCCCGTCAGGTAGTTTGCTACCTGCCAAGGAGGACTCCCCGGCAGTCGGCCTTCATTGAGGTGGTACACTCCTTGATGACGCCCGGTCCATCTTGGGACAGGTGTCGTCACACCTGTCCTTTTTTTTTTTTGTTGTACACACCTTGATGACGCCCGGTTCATTGAGGTGTGCACCACCTCCATGGATCGGCCGTCATTGAGGTGGTACACACCTCAATGACGCCCGGTCCATCGAGGTGTGTACCACCTCAATGACGGCCAATCCATGGAGGTGGTGCACACCTCAATGAACCGGGCGTCATTGAGGTGTGTACAACAAAAAAAAAAAAAAAGGACAGGTGTGACGACACCTGTCCCAATAGAAGAATGTGGCCGACGCCGGACCGTTACAGTGCATTGAACTGATGCACTGCGGTCGACGTCGGACCATTACAGCGCATGAATGGGGCCAATACAAACCTTGCAGGGTTTGTTTGGCCCCCAGAGGCTATTTTCTTATATAGAAAGTAGATATCAGCTTGACTTGTGGTCAAGTTGAGCACTATGCTGGTATGTTTTATAGTCTAAATCAACATGATTTCAATTTTATATACAGAATGAATGTAGGATCATTAGGCAGGGGTTACAGTAAAAACACACCGTGTGGCACTGGCATGCCAGTGCCATAAAATCTCCCCTGGTGAGTGCTGAGCCAATAAACAAGAGCAGAGCCAATCAAAAAGAGGCTGAGTTCATCCAATTTACAATAATGAGACAAGAAGTAGAAAAGGTGCAGATGGAACATGGAAAAAAAAGGAGGATCACAAGATCTACCACCAGGAAAAATCAATTTTCCCTTAATTTCAGGTGACATCAAACTAACTCCAGCCAGCTACCCACCATCTACCCAGAGATTTTGTTTACCTACCACAAGTGAATATACATTTTCTGTAGTCTCAATTAGAACTAATCAATACAATGGTGGGCCCTGAGCTGTGTTACAGCAGGCGCTGATCAATGCCACAGTATGTGCTGAGCAACCATGCCACCTGGAGGCCTGAGATTCACCAGAAATAGCTCTAAGCTGAACAGATTTATCAGATGAGCTTCAACACATTGAGCACTGAGATGTATGCCATTGATGGTTGAAATTTGTCAAAATGAACACCAAGAATACTGGAACTTTAGGAAGGGTAGCAATGGAGTTGTTTTGAAACTGCAGAAAAGCTGTGTGATGCCACCTGATATCAAGGGAAAATTGTTTTTTTCCTGTTGTGTGAGTTGAGGTTGTGAGAAAATTTGGTAAGAATGGAAAGTGGGAAGCGCCCTCCCCTGGTCAAGGATGAATTGCTGCTTGTCGCCCTGCATTCTGCAACCAAGTGAAAGGCTTTTCATGTTGAGCTAGCACATCCATACTGATTTTTTTTGACATTTTACTTTATACTTATTTCTACAGCTATTCATTTGTATTTTTGATTTTGAGACGTTATATTTAGCCTCAGGAACATGCTAGCTACACTAGCTTTTTTTTTTTTTTTGTATTGGAAAACAGCCTTTTTCTTTTTTTTTTTTTTTTGAAAAAAAATATACAATGTGCCCCTAACTCGGGTCTAGGCACTATACACTGAGCAGATTGGCCTGTTATGGTAAACAAGACGAGGAGGCCAATACATGAGAATACATAATCTATCGGCCGCCATGGCCAGAAGCACCAGTGCCTACGCGTGCGCCCGTGTTTCCACCGCGAGCGTCATTCTTGGAGGCAAACTTGAGTGGGTGGCCATCGCTAACTTCGAGACGACCCTTCTGGAGGACGATGGTGACTACCTCGTCATCCTGTGAGTTTTCATAACATCTCAAAGGAAATTAGATGAAGGTGTCACATTCAAATCGTTGAGAAAAGTGACCAGATGAACGGACTTTTGAAGATCCAAAGATATTCTCGAGCTCTTGTTTGCTAGGGCGGATGAGAAGACCTTGAGCACCCTGACCGGTATGAAATACATCGAAGGCTAAAGAATCACGACAGATTTATTGGATACGATCAGCATTATCGTTCAAATTGGTTAGACCGAGGTTTACTGGAGGATCCAGTTTGATAACTTACAATCCACGATCTCGACCAATGGCACGGTCTTGTCGCCTCCTAGCCATTTCTTGTACGCCGCGGCGTCGGCGATTATGCAGATGAATTCATCAGTCCTGTGGTTCATGCATAAACGAATGGATCAAGTCAGTATCAAGTCGAACAGGGGCGGTTATATATGTCGGCAGAGATCTTTTGAGTTGACTGACGAGGTTGAATCCGGTTTGTAGATGACTTTGGTAATCTGAGGGGACATGTTCGGAGGTGATTTAATGGATAGGAAGTAGAGATGAACTGATCTTGGTGAGGGGTTGAATGGGGGAACGTGGGGTGTTGGGTTGGTGAAGTGATGAATGGAGACGAGTTTGCGATTGGATCGGACATGATGAGCAGATGATGTCATCACCCTGCATATGGGAACCCACGGGGGTCCCGGATGTATGCATGGCCTGTTATATGTACATATGCACTATAGTGGCACAGCAAGATTCAGATTATTTGTGATGAATTAGCAAGATGGATGGGATGGTTTGCTGTTTGCAGCTGGATAGTTGTTCCCATGAGCTCTGGTCTTGTCCACCTCTCAGCCTCTCGTCCGTGGATCGTGTTATGTAAATATGTATTAATAATTATGGACACTGCGATCATCATGGAACACCCCGTCGATGATCAGTGCGACGCGAGGAATCCACATCAACTTACCATGAGTCACCGAATTATGAATCATGGACGCTTTAAAGACGTGCACCTTCCTATTTCAAATTGCTTTTTTGGGTACATATAAATAAATAAGTTGCTGTCTTTTATAATCTTTATCCCTTTGTTTCCAACATCAGCTTTGTCCCTCTCTGTCATCACCTAACTCTTTCCAAATCCCATCGCGACATTCTCAAAAGTAGAATTGGAAGTGTGACCATGTACAACTCTTCGTCAACCAACTACTACCCTCTTCCTGCCCATGAATCTCAGCTCTCGCCGTCTTCAACTCATCTGCAGCACCCTACAAACTTCGACTCTCATCCATCCCGCTCTCGTCTCAAGTTCTTTCTCCTCCGGGTCCTCCTGCCTCTCGTCTCACTCCTCACCCTACTCATCCTCATCTTCATCATCCCTGCTTCCGTATCCAATCAAATCTCATTCAAACAATGTCGCGATGGGAGCTGTCTCAAGTGGGATAAGGTTCATGATCTCGCTCAGAATTGGGGTCTCTCTCTTCAGAAATCTAACCCCATCGTAGGCCCTACTCGCTCAAAATTGAACATCCTACATCTTGTCGACAAGGATACTGCTGAAGTCTTAATGGATCGTTGGTTACTACATTCTCATGGTACGTCTATGTAAAATTCTAATCTCATGACTTCTCTTTAGCCACAACTTAATTCATAACCTGTATATATATATATATATATAAATAAATAAATAAAAACTGAGCCCTCTTTCTGTTTCTGCATTTCCCCTTTTTATGTAGATGCATTCCTAGCGCGTTCTGATCTCATCTCATCTGCCATTCTATGGGGTCCTGACTTCGAAGGCTGGAACAAATCACTGAGCTTGACTCAAAACATTGCTCACAAATTCGGATCTGCTCATCACTTTGATGCCGCCCTGGTCTACTTCAACAACGACCAGGTCAAGTTCTTACACATCGACTCTAAACCTTGGTTCGCACAGGTTAAAGAACTTTCGCAACAGGGTGATGGCGTCGTCATCATAGACCGCCCTCATGAAATGCGTGACTTGCGCAAGGCCGAATTTTACAATTGTACGCGTCTTCATATTTCATCTTTCTTTTATCAATACTCTAGTCAAATTATTCTTCTCTTGGAAGTACCTAGAACTCATTTGTGATTTCTATTTATCTATTCAGTGGCCAATGTCTCTTTAGTCTTGGCACCTTACGCTTACGAATTATTCGAATACCGAACTCAATTTGCAACTCAAGCCCTTTTAGTTCATCAACCTCACTTTATCGACAAGAAGATCTTTTATCATCCCGTCGGCGACTCTCGTCCAGATGATATCATCATTGCAGGCGATCTTGGGGCATTTTACCCTTTCAGAGCTAGGCTAGCGGATATGATCCGAAAGAAGGCATTACCCGGTTGGATACGAGGTCATCCAGGCTACGAAGATATCAAATCAGCTGATCAACGAAATAAGAAGCTTACTGCCGAGATGCAGGAACAACAATTAATCGATTTCGGAAATGATTTTGGTCGTGCTAAGATCTGTCTCGTCACGGACTCACGTTGGGCTTACTCGGTACAAAAATACGTCGAGGCAGCTGCAGCGGGATGTTTAATCGCAGGAAACATTCCACTAGATCGACAACAGATGTTTGAGAAAGTGATTGTTCCACTTTCGAATAAAGACTCGGATGACAAGATCGTCGAAACTCTCGACTGGTGGTTAAAACACGATCAGGAGCGAATCAGTAAAGCACAAGCAGCTCAGGATTGGATTTTAAATTCATTTAGTATGGATAAATACGCTGAAGATGTTTGGAAGATGATCTGGTTGGTCAAAGAAGGTCAGAGAGGGATGATTTTGCCATACGAATTCGATTTCTTACCAAAGGACTTACCCGAGGATGGCTAGCTTGTCAATACACTATCGCGCGGAAGGCTATGTTGTTATTTATTTTATTTATTGACTCATTATCCAGAATTCTGTTTTCAAAACACCTAGTCATCGTTTCTTGTTGTATTTGAACAAATTTTGGTGATTGTGGATACGCGCGTGCCTTACCCACGTTCAACAGCGCTTGTAAAGCATATATTTAGTCTCTTTTGAAAAGCACTCTGAAGAACAGCTCCAACTCGGGAGAGAGAAAAGAAACATGCCAAGATTCTTGGCGCTGAACTCCAACTACATAGCCGTATGTCACGACGATTGACTGAAGATTGCATTTAATGCATTCTTCTTGCCAGCAAATAATCAAATGATGACACACTGTCACCAGAGACAAACCATTTTATCATCCGCGCACGAGACAAACCCTGCGGTGAGGTAGACCAAGGGTCAAGGTGGTCAGAGTGGATTCTGTTGATTTTCACTCAGTCTTGCCGAGTTGATCAAAATAATAAGACCAAGTATGCAAATTGATATATAAAGATGGATATAAATTTACATGCTCATCTATTCATCTATGCACATGCAATAAAAACAAAGACACGGGAATAGGAGTGGACAATATTATTCTTGGTTGCGCTAGAAGGTTGTAAGAACTAAGAATGAATAAGTGTGTACACTGATCTGGGCTGATTTCATTTACAACAAAAGACGAGAGTACAGATTAAGATTGACCGGCGTCGAACCTAGCTTTACTTGCCGCAAATAACATTTCCTGTTGTGCAGCTAGTTCATCTTGTGTAAAGGCGGATTGGTCGAGCTTATTCTTTCTTTTCAGGTTGTCTTTCTGGAGACGCGTTAAGATACCGAAGAATTGATGTGGACGCGTATGGAAAGAGAAAAAAAAAATCAAGAGGAAAGTTGTGAACAGATAAAGAAGAGGGGGGCCCTAGTTAATTTTCATCCATCGCATTGTTGTAATAAAAGAACATCGTTAAAAAGGTGAGTGCAGGAAAAAATACTGACTTTGGCTTGTGCTTTGTGGACCCGATTGATATCTTCGACCTCGTCTATAAAATCATCGAATCCCAGTTGCTTTGTCCAAGTGGAAGTGAATGAGCTGATTGAGCGAGTCAAGGGTAAGAAAAATGAAATGGTGAATTGCTTGATCAAAAACATACCTTGAGTGCAGATGTGATGTGCTCCGGAGAGATAGTCTTCTTGGCATCTTTCTCGCAAATCTCATTGGCTTCAGATGAGATAAGTGTTATAAACTCTGCAGAGCAAGGAGGAGTCATTAGCAAACCATGGTGTAGGACGGGAGTGTGTAAAGGAGGTATGAATCGACTATTATCTTGTAAGCAGATCATAGCATTTTTTTTGATGTACCTTTACAGCATTCGGCGACCAAGTCCTTGGTATCCTTCGAGCAAATATATTCATCCGGCAGAATCTCTAGATAATGATTTGAGCAAACCAAAAAAATGAAAAATGAAGCCATCCAGTTATTAGTACCTTATGGGACAGTCATGAGACGCTCTACCCTTTTTTAATTTTTTTTTTTTTTTTTTTGGAAAAGAGTTGTCGTTAGTATTATCAGCACTTCGGCACAGAACGGGGAGCAGCTGCCGCCGATGAGAATGTAGTGAGGAAGATCATAGCAGAAAGAGAGGAAAGCGAGCTAGGAATCACCTGAAATGAGTTTGTTGACGGTAGCCCGAGGTAGGCCTACCTCATCACCACCCGCGCCACGTTCGTTGTCGCTCATGGTGTTGGAATATAGGAAAGACTAGACTAGAGATGGTTTAGTTTAATGTCGACACTCTGCCGTGCGGGATGGTTCTCGTTAATTTCTTGTTGTTCGTGGTCACGGGGTGTCCGTGTGAGTGTGACCGGCACTCATTCGAGGCGGCAGGGGCTTATGTAATCAATCAAGCGCCTGGGAAGATCGCAACCAACAAAAAAATCAGTGCAACCTGATCAGGCACTAGTACCTGACATACATAACATAGCCCCCGAATTTCGGGGTCTTGGGTGAGTTAAAAGTCAAAAAGGGCACAATGTGGAATTCAATATAATTATACCTCAATTCTTCAAGTAAAAGAATTGTTGTAGATGTCATGTTTTAGAATTCAAATCAGTTATGTAATTATGCCCTTTTATGACTTTCAAGGAGTTCTTTCTGTTGAACTCAAGGTTTGAGAAAATAACTTGCCCCCAGCTGTAGCCTACAGCTTGGCAGGGAAGAGTGAGAGATTTAAATCTTGAAACCTAAACCTGGATCATGATTTTATAGATCAGTGTGCTATGTTTTTTTTCTTCACCCACAATCATTCTGGTTCATTGTTTGATACTCACACATCTTGCCAGCTTTCTTTCTGTTTCTTCAACTCTTTGTCAGCCCATTTTCCTCATTCTGTCTGTATCTCATTTCTATTGTGTTTTCTGTTAGGTTTAAATTCTGCTCTCTTTGTGTCATTAGTCACTTTTGTCATGTCCTAACACCAAATTGATTGGAACACCAAGGTTGGAAATAGAGATTCATTATCATTCTGGTTCATTTTTTGAGACTTCACTCATCTTGCCAACTCTCTTTTTCTTGCTCCAGTTTCACATTCTTCTCTCTTTGTGTTGTTATTCACTCTTATTTTTACCTCATGCCATTGGTTGGAAACCCACTATATTTGAGTTCTTTACTTTTCAATTTGTTCCAGACCAATATGAGGTTCAACCAACAGTTAGAAAGTATATGTTCTGAAAAAAGCCTAAGATCCAAACATTCAATCCTGGATAAAGTAATCACACTGCCGGCATTAACCGGTTGAACACGGCAGTTCGAGCACCGGGTGGTTGGACGGGCACTGTCCGACCGAAGCAAGAGCCAACTGGTCGGACAGATTTGTCCGACCGGTCCCGGCTGGTCCTGTGCAACCGGTCCCAGGAACTGATTGGACAGGCCTGTCCGACCCGGCGGCAGGTGCTTCGGTCGGACAGTGCCTGTCCGACCACCGGTCAAACACGGCTGTTTGAGCACCGCTCGAACTACCGTGTTCGACCGGTTAATGCTGGCAGTGTCAAGATCAATTCAAATCACCAGGGGAAGCAATTTGATGCTATTCTTTTTTGATAAAAGTTGGAAGAATAACAGAAAAGTATTCACTACACTTAATTCATATAAACTGCCATCAAATCTGACTCAGATGGCTGCATCTGATTTAATATTGAATGAGGCCATCTGATTCAAAGTTGGGCACTCACCACCAAGTGAATTGCCAACCAATTAAAACTCAGTGGCCTGAGTGTTTGGCCACCAAGTTTGGATTGGTTGTCACTACAAGAAAATCTGCTTCAACTGCCATCAGTTGACATGCAGGCTAATCCCATCTTACTACCCCTTTTACTTCCAAGTTAATCCAAAGCAACTTTCCTTGAACAGTCACTGTGCACAATGCACAGTGACTGCGCATTGAAGTTGGTTTAAAGTGTTCTTTGAGTAAGATTGAAGTAACAGCAGAAGTAAAAGCAAAGTAACTGCATGTCAAGTGGTGGCAGTTGAAGCAGATTTTCTTGTAGTGTGTCAATGTACTTGTTCAAATGCCACCCACATTTGAGTTGGGTGGCCACATCCAATGTGTACTTGGATGAATCCAAGTCATATTTTTTGGAACTGGAAGTAATAAGTGCTAGTGGACTCTTACAGAGTCTAAGTTTTGGAACTCCCAAAATGGCAATTTCATCTTTTGGGTCAGCTATTCTTGTTTTTGTGTTGAGGCTAGTTAGCCTAAAGGGTTCAGCTGCATTCATTTATGTAGATATGAATGTATTTGTGTGTTAAGTAAAAGTGTTGGTCATTTCAGGCAATCTTATGTAAAAATTAATAAAATGGTGCTGCAAAAGACAACCAAAGCCCCCCAAGGCAGTTTTCATAGAATGGGGATTAAAGCAAGAAATGAAAATTGATGATACAATGTCTCTGCCAGAGCTGTTTTTTTATCAGGTTTTTTACTCGCCTAAACAGCTCAGAAAGCAGATTTTTGTCTCACCAAGTTTTCTTGACAAAGATATATGCTTACCAAGGACTCTTGGTGAGAATTTGATCTTCTGAATGCAAGATCTTGTTGAGAAGATTATCTGCTGACCAAGAACTTATGATGGGCAGTTAAACTGGTCACCAAGCTGTTTCAGTTAAGGAAGTAAAATTTTCATTGCAAGTGCTTAATGATTTTTTTATCTTGTAACCAAGATCACTTGGTGAGAAATCTTCACTAAGATATCTCAGTCAGAATCTCTCACAAATATCTCTTGAATATCAGATGACCACCAAAAAATCCATAAGAGGAAGAAATCAACATAAACCTCAATGACTTGGCAGGTCATTCAAGTTTTCAAGCTTGATGAGTTCCAGGTCATTGTTCAAACATTAAATTCTTTTAAATTCTGACACTGCCAGCAAGGATGGCTTGGATGGCCACACCCAAGTTGAAATCAGATGTGGCCATCCAATTTAAACTTGGGTGCCCACCACTGAGTGAATCATTGTCTGATACAAACTTGGTGGCCACACTGAGTTTGAATTGGGCAACAATTCACTCAGTGGAGGACACCTAATTTTAAATTGTCTGGCCACATCCAATGTTAACTCAGATGTGGCCATTTGAGCCAGGTTTTCTGGCTGTGTGAATGGCTGTCATTGATGTGTCTCAATGAACTCCCACTCTCAGCCAGGCTTTTCAAGGTAAATACATATGGACATAAAGTTTTGATGCCCAAGTCATCAAATCTTCACCACAACACCAGGTACATTTTTCCAAGTGATCATTTGATCATATATTTCCTTTTTGAGTGAGTAGCCTTCTTGAGATGATTTAAATTGATTATAATGAGCTTATGAGAGCTTGAAGTGGAATACCAAAATTGAGATGAGTAGTCCTCCAATGAGGCATTTTAATGGCCTCTATGTACCACAGTCTTTAAGTTTGATTTTGAAATTTAACATTCTGACAGTGAAGGGAATGAAAATCTATGGCTATTATTCTGATTTTTGAAATAATTAAAGCAGATTAAATATTAGTGAGATTATATGCTTTCCTGCAGAGTATTTTTAATTCAATACATATTTACAAGGGACTTCTGAGCATCCACCATTTTAAATTTTTGGTCATTCTAACACGTCCATCATGACGTTCAAAGGAAATTGAGAAAAAGTTTGGAATGGATCAGAAAAAATTGAGTGATACATCTTATTGAATGAAAAATGAACATGAACTTTCCAGTTGAGATCTACTAATGGCATTAATTTAGGTAAAACCATCTTAACTCATTCAAAGGGATGAATTTGGTTTGAATGATGTTGATGGAATAGAAACATATTCTTTGGATAGATTAATATAGGATGGGCACCAGAATCAGTTTTATTTTATCAAAAGCATATCATTCAATTCAATCAGTCAACTGGCTCCTTCATCAGCAATAAATTGTCAATTTTAAATTTTAACTTTGGGTTTTTTAATTTCTTTTCATACCTGCTGAGGAGTTATCCTGCTCAGGTACCACCTGCTGAGTCATTCTTCACCTGCTGAGTCATCCTTCACCTTCTGAGTCATCCTTGGGAGGTAGCTATGCACCTTACCTGGTGAGAAGTCCTCCTCAGTAGCTAACTATTTGCCAAGGAGTCTTCTTTGACAAATAGATTACCAAACACTTTGGCAGGTGGTAGCTGCCTGGCAAGGAGGCTCTGGCAGGTAGCTATCTGTCTTCCAAAATCAGGACCATGGAACACTACAAACATGTGTAATTTTACCCAAAGGAAAAAACTATGGTTTGGGTTAAGCAAAATGTCAACTTTTTTCAACAAAATGGCTCAGTAATAAAAATTGAGCAAAACTGAGCATGCTCAGAAAAATCCCCTAAAGTTTCCAGAATGAATAAAAATAACTTCTGCTCATTTTCTAAAAAAAAAAAAAAAATTGCTGAGCATGCTCAGAAAAATCCCCTAAAGTTTCCAGAATGAATAAAAATAACTTCTGCTCATTTTCTAAAAAAAAAAAAAAAATTGCTGAGCATGCTCAGTATAGCTTATTTTTCACTTCTGACCATTTTCTGTAAAATTGGGTATATGTTTTGCCCATCCCAAGTTCACATTTTCTTTCTAGGTAAAATTGCAAATGTTTGTAGTGGAAGTAGCTACCTTCTTTCCCAGGAGGACCTCAGCTACCTGCCCAACCTGTATGCCAAGGACCTCATTGGCAGGTAGCTACCTGCCTGGAGAGGTACTTATTGGCAGGTAGATACTTGCCTGCCAAGTTCCTTATTGGCAGGTAGCTACTTCCCTGCCAAGTTCCTTATTGGCAGGGAGCTACTTGTCTTCCAAGGTACTTATTGGCAGGGAGCTCCTTGCCTGCCAAGGTTATCATTGGCAGGTAGCTATTGACAAGGTCATCATTGGCAGGTAGCTACCTAACTGCCGGGAGGACCTTGGCAGTACTATAGCTACATTTTTGCCAGTGCCAAGGTCCTCATTGGCAGATAGCTATCCGGCAGTTGCTACCTAGCAATGAGGACCTTGGCAGTAGCTACCTGCCTGCCAATGTCCTCCTCCACAGACAGGTAGCTACCTGTCAAGTAGCCCTCCTTGGCAGAGAGGTAGCTATCTATCAATAAGCCCTCCTTGGCTGGAAGGTAGCTAGCTACCTGCCTGGCAAGGAAGAACTTGGCAGTAGCAACCTGCCTGCTGATGAGGACCTTGGAAGTAGTGCCTGCCATCCTCAAAGGGTTGTAGCCTGTAAAATAACTTTTGAGCTCTGCCAAAAACTCCTCTTCAGAGCCTTGTGAGACATGCGTTGGTACCAAAAAAAAATGAATGGATGCAACTGACATTGGTGTGTTGCTGCATCTCAATTGTAGCAATGCAGTTGATGTCAGACCGTTATAACAGCTCATGAACAGGGTCCATACAAAACTTTCAGGGTTTGTTTGGCCCCCAGACCCTATTCTCTTATATAGAAAGTAGATTCCCATTGCCATTTGATCATGGGCTATAGCTGGTTGTGGATGTCATTTTAGATTCTCCACTTGGCTTTTTATGCTCAAAGAAGAAGGCACCATGCAGGCTGATCAGCTGGCAAGAATTTTCACAAAACATTCCAAAGTTTCCAGTTACGATTTTGGATTCCTGTAAAGCTACAGGTACTCAGCAGACTCCCCGTACTTTTTTCTTCAGCATGTAGCTTATGAAACATGGATATCAATTGAACCTTTGTCATTAATATGTATATTCAGGAGCTTCCAGAAATCTTGAATTGGAATCTGAATAAGTTTATTATCATACAAAGTCAATTGGTTCAAGACGCACTTGACCAATTTACATTTTTCTCCTTGAGGGGGTTTCTGGATAAATGTCAAACCAGAAACCCATTTCAAGGAGTCTTACTTTTTCCAAGGAGCATTCTTGATTGGAATACACCTCAGATTATAATGTACTAGCCTACGTCAAGCCTCAAGGCATAATTCCTCATTCTAAGGCAAATACAGACTGCATTGCAGCTTGAGAGATACTGGTTGACATATTGGCTCAAAGGTGAGCCCAAGTGGATTGATTTTTTTTCACATGTGCTCAACTTGATAATATATTCCAAGGAATTCTCCAAAAACTAGGGAATTGCGCGGCTCTGCTGCGCTCATTTTGCCTCTGGGGCCCAATATCTTCACAACTGAAAACGGTCCTGTACCCCTCAATCAATGCTACGTTCATCTCAATCAATGTGAACGCCTGTCTCAGCATACATAGTTCCCTGCAATTGAAACATTTCAACCTCTGAAACACACCAATACTTGGTTCCTTGTCTTGAATCTTCAGAGACCACAACCCTTATGGTTCAGATAGAACACAGTATGGCAAAGAAGGCAACGTTGATGACAACTAATGCACTGTTAAACGTGATTTGGTACAACTTCATTCCCATGATGTATTGCATAGCAGGCCCCTGGCACTGGAACGCAAAGAAAATGCAACCAATACAAAATCCTGCAAAGACTTGATGAACAAACAAAAACAATTGCAGAAAAAGGTGCATACCCCAGGCACAAATTTGACCCTGGGCCTTGCGGAATCACCTGCGATAACCAGGAAATGGCAGGCACAAGGTAGCGGCTTAAGATTCTGGAACCAATAGCTGGCACTGTGTTTTAACCACAGCATTTACATTAAGATCAGCAACCTGAATCTGTTGGCTGCCTGGCACATGTGCATAGAATTACTTTAATGTGGAAAATGTCTCCCACAACAGCTTTGATGGTGCCGGAAAACCATGCAAAATTTCTAACTTGCAAGTGGTGTCCTTGAATGGCCGCGCTGTGACTGGACATGTGCAACACCACAAAGCGGATCTGGATGCGAAACCTACTTGTCAATGGTCTACACCCTTGATCCAGAACTTGGTCTGAGGGATGAGAGCGTTGCCGGAGATCAACGGCGCCGTCATTGGCAGAAAATCAGGTGGCGGCACGTTGTAAATATGCCGCAATCTTGACATTTACTTCCAGCTGCCGGCCACCCACCCCCAGATCCAATTGACCTTGGAAGCAATATATCCATCAGCCAAACAAAACAGCCGGCGCCGGCCTCGCTGGCAAAGTGACAGAGCATGATGGGCAATGGTCTCGCTCCCAAGAAACGGTGATTGTCGCCTCGACCACATTCTGGTGGATTATGAACTTTTCGATGCCGTTGGCCGCACCTTTTGTTTGCAAAAGATCCAAATATCTGGTGCCAACAACATCCCACATATTTTGGGGGAGTCACAAAGTAGAGGGAAGTGCGACTGGTTTAATAGAAGAGGCAGGAGCGGCAACAACTGAATACACTACAAACATTTGCAACTCTGCCCAGAAAGAAAATGTAAAATTGGGATGGGCAAAACATATACCCAATTTTACAGAAAATGGTCAGAAGTGAAAAATAAGCTTTACTGAGCATGCTCAGCAATTTTTTTTTTTTTAGAAACTGAGCAGAAATGATTTTTATTCATTATGGCAACTTTGGGGGATTTTGCTGAGCATGCTCAGTTTTGCTCAATTTTTATTACTGAGCCATTTTGTTGAAAAAAGTTAACATTTTGCTTAACCCAAACAGTAGTTTTTTCTTTAGGTGAAATTACAAATGTTTGTAGTGATAATAAGGTATGATGGGTAGCGCTAATGACAGGTCAAAAAAAAGTGACAGTCAGGAATTGGGCACAATCATCCTTTTTCAAAAACAAGTGACAGTCAGGAATTGGGCACAATCATCCTTCCTCTTATATATCAACACATCCTGGTAGCCGTTCCTTAGTAGAAAAGTTCTCCCCCACATGACTGCAAGCCCAAGTGCAAAGTTGTTCCACAAACCCAGGCATACAAAGCCAACAATAGCCATCCCTTGAGACCAATGGCAAATCGTTGCGTATTGCCCAATGCGGCTGTCTAATAAAACGGGCTTAGCGCGCGTTTTGTGCCCCATTGTTTCCTGATCCCAGTAGCCGGTTTCTCAAGAAATTTTAATTGTTACCCGGTACCAGTGCTGGATATGGGCATGTTGTAGAGAACTGTACATGTCTCATTGGCCTCTCTTGCAGAAACATGGCCAACCCATAAGATCTGCCATTGTGTTCCCATCCTGGGCTTCTGTTTACATAGTACCATTACATAGGGCGCAGCCTTACACCGGTACCACATATTCAAGGCTTTCAAGGCCATGAGGCTTGATCCCTTTGCTGGCCACAATTAGCCAATGATGCACACGGGTCCAATTGGGCAGTTTCCCGCAACGCTTAGATACTTACATATAACATACCCTATTCCGGCTACAATAGAAGCTTTGCTTTGCTTCACAAGAACAAAGCATTGTGGGCAGCAATGAGCAATGGCGTGCAAACAAAAAACATTGTTGCGTGAGTAGAGAGAACAAAAGAATGGTGGGCAGAATGGCATATAAGTAGCGGTCTCATTGCAAGGTTGCTGTGAAAAATGGGGACTCTGGAGTTATTGATACCCACAAAAGTGGTAAATGCATTGTGCTCCAGATCAACCCCCCTTGGACTGTGTAAATGTGTCATGCATTTCTATGTTTTTAATTTGGGTCTCATTCTGGGCAATTGATTTTTTTGTTTTTTTGAAAAGAAGCATAAGAAAATATTGGCTTGACTGATCAAATAATATTCTTGGTTGAACTCCAGGCTATTCCATTTGGTCTGGGGTAAACTCAAGAAATATTGTAAAATCTCATTTATCCAAGACATTATTGAAGGTACCATCCAATTTTTCTACCTTGTATTTATATTATTTGATGTGTTGGTCTGAACTTTATCCTGAAGTGTAGATGTACAGTGCCCGGAAGAAAAAAAACATTAATACAAAAACCAATATTATGAGAAAAGTAGACAGCCTAGGGAAATACAAAGTGGATTTATTTTTAAAGGATAAGCATCCCAAGGTGATTCCAAAGAAAAACTAAACATCACATGGATGGTTTGATTTTTTTTTTTTTTTTTGTTATTCAGCAGTTTTGAAAATCTTGAATAATGGAAATAAAAATAAGTAAAAAATACACCAATGATGGTGATAATCAATGGGTTGATTCAAGTTGCAAAAAAGTGGGAATCAATTGATGATGTGAAGACTTGATGACCGTTTTGTGTATTGCCTGAGGGGTAATTTTGCAGTGGGGCTTGCGGGGAAAAATTTGGAAATCACAGATGTCACACATTTTTTCTTCCGGCCACTGTACTACATACACAGATCTAAAATATTGAGATGAAGCCTTGGAGTACCAAAGAAGGAAATGTGTAATCTCCACTTTCTTTCTTCTTCAATGCATTCTGGTTTGATTCATAAGAAGAAACATGTCTTTAAATGCCTGTTGTTGGATGCATCTCAACAACAGCAAATAAGTTGATTTCTTTTTTTTTTTTTTTTCCATGTACAAGATGTTTTGCGTGAGAATTAACCTGATCATAAATGTACATGCTGTTTGCTGTGAATCAGGCTGAGGATGACCTGATCCATTTTCTTCAACTGAGTTGATTTGAATGCAGACTAGTACTAGACTTCGGTATAATTTCCAGTGTGTGATTAATGAAATAAATATTTATGTGGTGTCAAATGTGATGACTAGGTGTGAGCTTGATTTGTATTTTTATGTGGATGGTGCTGATGTGTGGCCTACTAGCTGAAATATGTATTTATATTTTATATTTACAATGATTGCATTTTAAAGCGGAGGCGTGCTCGGTCCTACAGATGTCCCTCATGAGTCCTGAACTAGTACTCAGTCCTGGCTGGTCCGTCATGTGTGCTGTGTATGTGTATTTAACTTATCTGGCTCAGTTAAAGTAAAATATTTACTTGTCCGCTTATATATAAATAAATAAATAACCCACTCGATCCACTTCTGCTCCACTTCTCCACTCTTCTCCACTTTTTCAATTTGCTCCCCAATCGCTTCCCCTGAACACTTCCGCTTCTTCTCTTCGTTTGGCTTGTAAGTATTTCATGGCTGCCTCGGCTTCTCCCTTCCCGTCTGGTCCTCTCCGCCTCGCCACCGCCGCAACCGCAACCGGGTCCTCCAAACCACACACCTTCTCGCTCCGCTGTCAGTTCTTCTCTCTCTCTCTCTCTCTCTCTCTCTCCTTTTGATCCATTCTCAAGCTGACATCTCCTCCACATGTAGATCCCCCTTCCCATCCCGCCGAACTCTCCAATGCTGGCGCCGCACTCTCCTCTACCGCCTCAGGCGATGTCTCCCTGCGCCAAGGTGCTTCCGAGCCTCGTGCCCGTCGATGGGCTGGTCAGCCACTCAAGTCGGATCGCATAGAGTGTGCCGTCGTATGGGACGAGAAACAACACGTTGGTCATCTCAACCCAACTCTTTTGCCTCACACCACCTCATTACCCTCACTGACCCTCCAGCGTGTCTCACCATCTTGACCTCACAAATTATATACAAAGTGCTGGATCCTCCATCGGCTCGACAACGTGGTCCATCTCACTCCCGATGACCCTGGTCCCCTCCAGAAGAAGCCCACCCCATTGGCCCAGCAGCAACTTAATAATAGGTCAACCCCATTAGCCCTCCCCAAGCCAGCCTCCACCATTCCACCTCCTCAAAAAGTAGGTACATCCGCCAGCAATCATCGCCCACCCTCCTCCTCCTCATCTCCCCCCGAAGTTTCACACTCGGAATTCAATCAAGCCAACGGTTTATCCAACTCGACATTTCCACCCGTTCCCTCCACTGTTCCTCCGAGTAGTGAGACTTCTCAACCCCGATACAACTCCTCAGATGCTTCCACCTCATCCTCCAATCTAACTCGCTCTCAAGGCCGTGACCACAACAGCAGAACCAGCTACAATGATGATCGCTCGTCTCGCACCACTGTCACTACCACCATCACCGCCGCCGCCGCCCATGTCAATCTGGCACCTCCCTCCAAAAAGAGGGATTACTCCTCCTACTCATCTCAACATCATTCAACCATTACCGCGTCACCCGCAAGCGATACGGGTCCTCTCCACGTTGCACAAGCCGATGAAGTAGAAGAGTTTGATTTTGTTGATAGTCCTGCCGATCCCGATCCTCCATCTCATCATTCTCACCATGTCCACTCACCCCTCTCATCGTTGAAGCATCCTAGTCCAGCTTCCAGTCAAGCCCAACCGCACCCTCATTCAGCACGCACCGATCGTGTCAATCTCGCCACAGCTGCTACCAGCCCGGCTGGAAGACCCACCCTCAGCCGGTCTTCTTCTGTAGCCGACACGGGTGGTGCCACCTCAGGCTCTCCTCTCGCTCTGCCTAGCAGAAACCCCCCCTTGATTCTGCCATCCCGCCCCTCAAACACTCACCTCAAGGCCGCTTCCCCTGCATATCCTTACAATGCTCTGCCCCGCTCGGCCAACCTATCGAACCAGCCCACTGCGCCAAGTCCACTCCAAAGCGTTGCCTATTCGTCTAGCTCCTCACCTGAAGACCGAGTACCTGGCACAGCAAACACTCCCGCCTTGGTGAGCGTCTCCCCCGCCGCGTCGGTCACAGTCACAACGGCCGAAAGTACCACAGGCGGCCATGGTGGCCCTACTCGTCGATTTCCCATCCCATCATCATCATCCAACGGAATCAACGGAAAATCTGGAGTCAGCTCACCCATACCCACTTGGCAATACACGCCTCATCTTCAGTACCCAAATGTCAATGGTGGCTCTCCACTTGGTGTCAACGGGAATCGATCGCCAGCAGGTCTGACCACCCAAAATCTAGCAGCCTCATCGGCACCCTCGGTGCCCCAGCGTCCCTATCAGCGTAGTGATTCCGGTAGCTCGGTGAGAGAAAGCGACACCGACTCGGACGATGATGGTGAAGACTCATCTGAAGACGAGAATGGCTTTGAAGCAGTTCTACCCCCAGCTCAACCTGCCGAACTACCACCTCCACCACCTCCACCACCCGTAGCAGAGGCCATGAGAGACTCAGAACAAGATGCCGAAGCAGAGGATGACGACGAGGAGGATGACGTCGACCTCGCGAACATCGCCAACGAGCTGGAAGCCAGTATGATGATTGGTGAACTCTACGGCACAAGGGTAGGCCAAGGTGCATATGGTACGGCGCCCCCAGCAGCCGCTGAAGTCGCACAAACCGCTCCTAGTAGTAAAGCTACCAAGAGCAGAAAGAAGTCGACAGCCAATAATAACTCGAAGAAAGGGACAGGCAACACAACTGCTCGCAAGTCCGGAGCTTCGAAAGCAAAACCAAAAGCAAAGGGATGATGTCACACTGGTAACAGGCGCGAGGATCAACACAACTTGCACCGAGCAAGATAATCTTTATACGTACTCTCATCATCCTCAGTCCGGCTCTTCTTTCAACACATTTCGAAATCGAGGGAAGTTGCTCACTTAGCAGAGTTTTTCCATTTGTATACAACTTGATACCATCTCCGGTTTTTTTCTTCCTCTTTTTTCACTATTTATCGACCGATGTATATATATATACATATATATATATATATATATATATATATATATACAAGATACATCACATACACACTATATCTTATGCTTCGCTAAAAAAACACAGATTGTAGCATCTTGAACTTGTTCTAAATTGTCGTTCATCCTATGGATGTTTTATATATAAACACGAAGCCCTCAAAAAAAAAACATATCAATAAAACACAAAACCCACCCATTTATAAATCAATTCAAAAAAGTTTCCATTGTTGTTAGCCGCGTTCATCCTTTTGATCATCAGTTTCAGTTTTCTAATGTTGATTATATGTGTGTGTTTTGTTTTTTATATTTTGGTTCAAGTGTGCAGAGATATACAACTGAGGAATAAGGCTTTCTTTCTAATAGTTGATTGCTTGCTTGGGTCTGCTCTTATGTCAGTGTAATGGGTACATATATCTTGCACATGCCCATCCATTTTTGGGACACATTAAATACATAATCATCTCTTTATTGTGCTGGCAATTTGTTCAAGACAGTTTGATCCACATACTACGCACTCTTTCCCTTATTAGAGAAATTAACTTTTTTTGTTTGAAAAAAAAGGGGCATCTTCTCAGCATTTCAGGATTGATCTTTCCAGAGGACCCCGGCAAGCCCCTCCTGAACTGGCTTATGTAAGTGGTAGCAATTTTGTTTTTTTTTTTTTTTTTTTTGGCCAAAACATGCTGATGTAAACCCCGAAACTGGTAGCAAAATCAGACTGTTTCTCTAAAAACATATTGTATTTCTCAAAAAAGCTTGGACACTTTGCTGGAAAATGATTTTTGCTCCAGCTTTTACTAGTCATAGTCATGGGGTTTTGGGTAACCTAGTGGATTGACAGGCCAAGATTTCAATGGTTGTCACCACTTTCCAGTCCTCAAAGTATGAAACTGGACTTTGAGAGGAAAAAAAAACAAGTCCATGGATGTCCAACATATTTGAGAAACACAATACTTATCTGGCTGGTAGCTATTTGAAGAAGTACTAATTTTAAATTTTCATCATGCTTATGTCTGGGTAGCAATTGAGGTTGATTTTTTGAAAAAAAAAAAAAAAAACCCCTGCTGAAGCTTAAAAAGGCACACAATTAGGTTCCTTGAGGTATTTACATTCTTCCTTTTACTTGTTGCTCTGATTGGTGAATGTGTAAGAAGACAATTTGAGGCCATCCTGAAAAGCAATTCTATGGTGTACTACAATGGCGCACACAATACAAAAAAAAGTGCGTTGATACTGCTCAAACACACACAAAAAAGCCCTAATGATACTTATGTGATGGTATCTTTTTTGGAAACCCAAAAAAAGAAAAAAAAAGAAAAAAACATGCTTATGAACCAGTATCTAAAATGGAATTTTTGAGAAAAAAGTGGATGATTTTTGGTAGCAAAACCCCCATTTTTCCGGTTTTTACATAAGCCGGTTTAACCAGGGGTTGCCGGGGTCCTCTTTCCAGTTAACAAACACCACTTCTACATAGTAGGCCAATTGCCCAAAATCCTTCTCTATCCTTTCCCCAAGATATGAAGGATTATGTTGTTTTGTCTCATCCCACTGGCACCACCCACTCCTTCATACATACACAGCATTTCTGCTCCTACCCAATTATATCACATGTGAGTTGAAACCCTGCAAGTACCTTGTTTGAAACAAAAAAGACATAGCAAGCGCAGTCACACACATACAATTGGGAGGCAATCATGGTACACACACAATGTCACATGCAAATTGTCACATCATCCTCATCAAACAAAAAATCTTCATTAAAAAAAATGGGGAAAGTTATCTTTGTGTGTGTGTGTTTGTGTGTGTGGATAAGTAAGTTCTTGAACAATATTATGTGTGCATATACTTGTAGAAGAACAAGAAGAAGAAGTAAAGAGAAAAGGGTTGGGAATGTACATGGTAGAAAAAACTCTGGAAAGGGAAGGTGATATATAATCAATCTTGTCCTTCGAGCCAAAAAAGAAAAGAAAAGAAAAGAAAAAACTGTTCTACAAAGATTGGGAGGTTCAGCGCAACAGGTGTTTCACGAGCTCGGTGAACAGGGGCGTGAGTGTGGGCATGATGACGAGATTGGGCGGTTCGATGTCCTTATTCTTGTGAGCGGGTTTATGAGCAGGACTTGTGTTGCGGCGATAATGGAGGGGGTTAGATTTGTGGTTGCGGGCGGGGGAGGAGGAAGAAGCGGGATCGTCTGGGTGTCTACTGGCGCTGGAGCAGGTGGACATGCGCCCGGGGTCCTCCTCCTCCTCCTCGAGCTCCGAGTCCTCCAGCTCCTCGTTAGCCGCCTCCTCCACATCCTTCACCACGCCCTCGCTCAGGTTCAGGTTCTGCATCACCCCGCTCACGAACGCCGAGTCCTTCTCCCGGTCGTACCGCTCGTCAGGCCCGTCTCGAGCCAGCCGCCGTAACATCCGCTCGTGGTGCGCGATCTTCAACTTCCGGTGGTACTCGATAATCTCATCGATCTCTTGCATCAGCGCTAGACGCTCCGCCGTGTCCGGATGCGGTAGCAGCGTCTCCAGCGTGATCGTGTCCGTCAGTCCTTGCCGAACAAAATTCACAAACAGCTCGATCCAGTGCATTAACCCATCAAACAGTCCGGCTCCCTTGGAATGAACCTGATGGACAAAGTTGTAGAACGCTCCTTCATGTCGCCCAACCAGATCAACAAATGTCTGAACAATCTTTTGCGCATCTCTTACAGCCACTAAAAAAAAAAAAACACACACACACACACACACACACACACGCCCTCCATGGTCAGAAAACCAAACAAGAATAATAAGATGAAGATGAAATTTTCTTTTCTCTCACCCTCATCAGCACGCTCCACCGTTCGAATGAGATCATCGATGAACTTTTGCAGATCAATCAACGAATCCGAAATATTGGCCGCCTTGTAAACTTGCATCAAGGGTGCATAAAAGATCGTCACGATATCTTTCAGCAGCTCCGACGTAGTTCCCTGAAATAAGCCAACCCCAATCCAGCGTTAACCTCACAACAATAACAACAAAAAAATAACAAATTGCTTAGCGTGGGATTCGGAGAGACTGACCTCAAAGATGAGCTCGACTAGCTGCTCCTTATCTCTGCATCTTCGCAGTAGCTTCATGTACACATGCAGATCTTCAAACAGCCAAGCGTCGTCATTATCTGGGCCTTCATCTAGCGTGGGGTCCTCCAGCCCGTCTCGGTAAGCCTTGTATTTCTCATACGCTTGAGAAGCGCGTTGGATACGTTGGTAGGTCGATTTATCAAGCTGAACACCATCGAACGATCTCAGGATGACCGCAATCAGGTCAACGTTTTCATTCTCTACAGAGCCACAAAGAAACAAAGATTAACGAGATTGGTTAGGTGATGACGAAGATAAGCTGTAGAATGTGCTACTACGTACTAGCCTCAGACTCAAAGAACTCTTGTATCTCTCGGGGTGCTTCGACGAACGTCTTGATTTTTTCGCACAGCCTGTCGTCCGCAATCTTGGCGGCCACTTTCTCGGCGTCCTCTTTAAATTCCCGGATCTCTTCGTATAAGCCTCTGTTCCACGAATGCAACCATTGAATCAGGGTCAGATTTGAAAGATTTCCTCGAAAAAGTCGTCATGTTTATGGAAGAGCTGGTCTAGACTAACGATGAAAACATCCGTTGAACCAAACTGGTGGCACCAAAAGGTCTGGCCAAAAACAAGTCCAACACGCCTCGGATCATGGCCACGGGATTGGAGATTTTGAGTACTCCACCTGTGTGAATCGAGAGAAACTTGAATTTTTCTGAGAGACAACAAGAGAGAAAAAAAAAAGTGATGGGGCCACTCACGCATGGCCCAGTATGGTAAGAGTGCGTGCATCCGTTTGAGTTGGGCGAATGAAGCGGATGAGTTATCTGAGCCCAGAAAGACTTGATAAATTGTGGAAGCCAACCTTCAATCGATGAACAAAAGAATCAGCGTGCTATTGCTACAAAAAAAAAAGGGGGGGGGGGGGTATGAGAGATGAGGGGGGGGGGGGGTATGAGAGATGAGGGGGGGGGGGGGGGGGGTATGAGAGATGAGGGGGGGGTATGAGAGATGAGAGGGGGAGGGGGACACCCACGAGATTCTGGACCATTCGATGACTTTGCGATACTCGATGGGCAGTTTAGCAATATTGTCGACTTCTCTGATGGTGGCGAAGACTCTTGACAAGCCGTCACTCTTGACCAGTTCCTCCCTGAAGCCGCGCAAGTAATCGTCGAGCTCCCGGACTCTCCCCTCTACTTCGAGTCTGAACCGATTCTTTTCATCTTCGCGTGCCCTGTCGATCGCTTCTCTATTCTCCACATCGCGCATCTCCTCTGGGCTTAATTTGATAGGGTCATCCGTTAGGAAACTGTAAAATTGCTGAGAGTTGGAGATCTCTGGTTTGGTGAGGAGACGGTGAAGATAAGCTCGTAGTGTGAGTCGGTTGTGCTCTCGGATGAAGTGGATCTTGGTTCGAGGATGGGATTCGTCGTGAGTACCTCCCAGGGTGGGTGATGAGCTGTTGAGGGTGGGTGAGGCCATGTCATCTGTGTGAATGGCTGATCGGTCCTTCGGAGGGGGTGAGCGGATATCGGTATCTGGGAGTTCAACTCTCAACTAGAATACATAAATAGAGACGCGTTAATAATCTCGACATTTTTTTTCTTTTCTTTTTTTTCTTATTATTATTTTCTTCTCAAGAGAGAGATTAAGCTTACCGATTCAGCCAGCTTGAAGAAGTCGCGATACCTTCTGCTGACGAAGACTTCGCCAGTGGACTGGGAGCGGGTACGGATGAGGAATTCTTCATGGACCTTTGAGCGCATGCGGGACTTGACACGAACTCTTCGAATGGCGACTACGTTGAGGTCGAACGAGATGAATGGGGTTGTAATGAGGTGGGGTTGTTGGTTGATGGTGAGGGAGGGGATGTTGGGTAAGGTGGTGGTAGTAGGGTCGTCCGGAGGGGCGATGACGGGTGTGGATACGAATGCATCGTCGTCGTTCGGAGTGGGGTCCATGTGAGGTGAGACTCTGACGACCTGTTCCTGACCTTGGTTATCTGAGAGTTTGATGGCAGCGGCCATGATGAGTGCTAGATGTTTCTCGACCTTGCCCGCAATCTTCTGACGTTTTGTCTCCTCTTCTCGGTCCTCGGTGCGAGTGATGTTCCTTGAGAAGAAGGAGTAGAAGAAGGGCTGTAGTTTGTGTGAGAAGAAGGTGGAAGGGACATTCTCAAGGAATGGGAATGAGAGCACGAATTTATTGAAGAAGAATCTGAGGAAGGGCAGGTCACTCTCTTGTGTGGCTTGTTGTCGCTGTTGGAGCTGCTGAATGTGTTGTTGTTGTTGTTGTTGTTTTGATGATGATGATGATGATGATGATGATGATGTGTTTGACTCTGGGATGATGGGGATGCCATCCTTGAAGAGGTGGCTCGGTAGGAAGGGTGGTCCGAGGAGTGAGAGGACATGTGGTGTTGAGAGGCTCTCTATTTCAGTGGCAAACTGGAGTGTAACTAGTTCTCGTTTCAGGTAGTGTGCTCTGAGAGGGGTGAGTGATGAGGGTGTTTCTGTTTCTGTTTCTGTTTCTGTTTCTGTTTTTGTTTTTGTTTCTGTTTCTGTTTTTGTTGTTTTTGTTGTTGGTTTGGGTGTGGTTGTTGTTATATTATTGTGAAATGGTAGAGTGACTGTTTCTATTGTGGTGTTCGGCATTCTTATGATTTTAATTTATTTTTTTTTTTTTTTATTTTAAGGATTGAAGAAGAAGAAGAAGAAGGTCAACTACTTTTAAAAGTGTTCAGACTTGATCCCGTTGACGTGGAATATGCTGTGTGTCAAGTTTGAGGCACACAGAAATCTGATCACACTTCCAAAAGCATCAAGTTTAGTTCTGAGAGTGGCCCCCTCTTTATAAAACACGAGTGGTTAACACCCTGGCCGGAACTTATTTACATACTTACATCATCGCACTCATATTCTATGTACATAGTTGAACCAGCAGCAAACCCACAGATTTCAGTATATACATAACTAACCAGACAAAAGCCACTTCAGGAGTACACAACGCTTCTGTATTTAAAATGCCTGAGCACAAAATCATACAACATAAAAGGGTCTCATCATGTAGAAAATAACTACTGACTGATATATTGAATTAAATGAGAACACTACGCACAAACACAAAACACTTTTACAAGAAGAACTTGAACTAGAACGTAAAAAGAAAAGCACATCAAGGTATTCTGGTGGAAAGGATTAATTAAAAGAAATGACATGACACAAGATTAGTTGTCTCTGGCGCGGAAGGATAAATTAAAAATAGGGAGGGAGGAATGGAACTACTTTAAAAATCATCATGCGATCAAGAGTGGGATATAAAAGGACATGTGGAAGAGATAAATATACCCAGAGCGAAGAATGATGATAAGGAAATTGACCAAATTACAAATTCACCTACAAACCCAACAGACTTCCCCGAATCCCAACCAAGATATAGAGATACACCAAAAAAATATGACTTTTTTTTTTTTGTTGTTTTTTGGAAAGAATGTCCGGTACCAAAAAAATAAATAAAAATAAAAAATAAGGAGAGGGAAGCGGGATTAGCAACAGTTGGACTTGGACTTCTTGGAATCGGAGCCACCGAGATCGAATGCGCCATCGCTACCGCCGCTCCAACTGGAGACCCTTTTGAGCGCTCGCTCGCCATAGCTAATTCCGCTGCCCTTCCGATTGGGGTCAATCCTACCCGATTCGATGGACAAAAGGATGGAGCGGGTCAGGAGCAGGAAAGGTGTCGACACCGATTCACCCGTCCAGGATGAGGTTTCCAGGAAGAGACAGTCGTGTTGCTTGGCCCAGTTGCTCGCTTCTAGTTCATCCACCTGCCGTAGATCTTCTTCTAGATCTACCTTGTTCCCAACCAGAATCACAATCAAGTCCGGGGAGCCCAGTGATCTAGCATCTGCTAGCCATGAAGAGAGACTTGTAAAAGAGGCTCGACTGTATATGTATTATACCCATGGATGGATGATTCATTCAAAATCCACACCAACACATCTATCATCAGTATCATCATCAAAGAGAAGCTTACTCGGTAATATCATACACCAGAATGGCACCAGCTGCACCGCGATAGTAGTTCCGAGTGACACTCCGAAAGCGTTCCTGTCCGGCGGTATCCCAGATCTGGAGCTTCATCCTACAGAAGGAGGAGCCAAGCGAGCTGGACGATGGCAGGCTGATGATCGTGGACGAGAACTCAACGCCGATGGTGTGAGGCGAAGGGTGGCGGGGCTGGGAGCGGAGGAAGTGGTGCAGGAGACACGATTTGCCCGTCCCTGATTCGCCAATGACTGTTTTTCGTTATGGTGTGTTTAGATTTCATAGATCGAGTGTGGTCAGAAAATGTCGAGTTGATGGAGTTGCGAGTGTTCATACAGAGAGAGAGAGTGAGAGAGAGAGGAAAGACTGACTAATAAACTTGAGTAGGAAATCTATAGTGGATGAGATGGATTAGTACAGTAAGTGGGTGATGAGGAGACGAGACTGATAAGCTTACCGTAGGGTTCGATAAGCTCTGTGCTTGTTCCCATGGCTTGCAGATGCGGACTGGATATCGGAGTGGTACGGTGTTTGGGTTTGAGTTGGAGTTTAAAATTTGAGGCGTGTAGTGAAGTGGGGTGGATTGAAGTGGAGTGGTTGTTGGGCGCGTTTGAGTGAAGAAAGAAAGAAAGAAAGAGGAGGACAGGAAAAGAGTCAGATTACATAATAAATAAATAAAGGAGACAGACAGCTCACACTATGCACTTAACCAACACTCATCATGGACATAAGTATAAGCCCTTATATAATCACACACTCCCGTTCAGAGCAAATTATAACATGACCATCTCACATCACTTCATCCCTTTAAAACCAATATACACACAGTTATAACAATGATCAAGACTCCTGAATCTTCTTTAAATGAGTCTCATCCACCAAACTATAATAGATACACTAATCCATTGGCTGAGAACGGAGAAGAAGTGCTGTAATACTGCACATTCTGCATAACACCTCAAAAATTTAACCAGCTTTGGGCACTCAATATCCTAAGTACCACTTTGCCCAGCAAAAGGCCTCTCACATTTCAACCACAGCCAATTAAATACATAGTGATCTTTCTAAAATTTAGCCCCTTATCTATTAATCCCATTGACTCAAGATCATATAAACAACCCAATTCAATTCTATGTTTTTATGTTAAGGGCTTGTACCATGGCGGGCGGAACATCTGTTTTCAGCTCAAAATTTTCATTTTCTTCAAAAAACCGGTTTTTGCCAAAAAAAAAACGTGTACCATGGCACCTGTTTTTTGGGAAAATGAAAAATGAAATTTTGGCAAAAAAGCATGAATTTCAAAAACACCTCTGAGTCTGTTTTTTGGAGGAATTTTTCGTACTCCACGTCTCACCATGGATGATCATCTCATTGACCCCAAGGTGATGTTGGACACTCCTACCATGCCATCAAACACCCATTGGGAAAAATCAATGACCCCTCCTATTGTTCCACCATCATCCGCAAAAACCCAACCAAAACAAGAACCAATGGCATCCAAGAAGCTTCCCAAAAAAGAGAAGGACGAACCACGTTCTGCCCCCCCCCCCCCCCCATACTTGGACGACTCCGCAGAGGAGTACTCTACTTGAGCTCATTGCCCAGCAGAACGCGTTGGGTCAAGCCACCGATAATGGCGGCATGAAGAAAGAAGCATGGTCAGTTGTTATCGAGAAGCTAAACGCAAAGCACGGCCTGAATCTCACCTCCGAGCAAGTCAAGAACCAAAAGAATGCATTCCGAAAGATCTTCTTTGAGTACAAGTTTCTTTGTTGCCAAAGCGGCTTTGGATGGGATGAGGAAAAAGGCCTGGCAACTGCGGACAACCATGTATGGGAAGAGCTTATCGAAGCCCATCCGCGCCAAGAACTTGCAAAGTTCAAAGACAAGACTTTTCCGTTATACAATCTTGCCTCAAGCGTCTGGGACGGCACTGCAGCAACCGGTGATTTTGCCAAGTCCGCTTTACCACCACCAACAACCAAGGCCACCAAGCTACCATCTTCTTCAAAAAGGAAGATTGTTTCGGCTGACAATGACGATAGTGATGGTGACGTTGAAAACCCATCGGTCTCTCTTCAAACCTCCACCACCGCTGCAACTAAACAAGTTAGGGAAAGCAAGAATCAAGTCATAAAAAACAAGATGGATGGTATCAACGGGGCAATCGCCGCGGTTTCAGAAACTTCAAAAGAGCTTCTCGGGGCTTTCTCACAGATTGAGACGGCGATATCGGGTAACAACTCAAATGAAACTCCACAGCCAAACAAACCTCCATCCGGTTCATCAGCCAAGTCCACATCGGAGTTGGCACTTGACATTTGTGCCAAGAATTTCTTAGGAAAGGTACCGGACAAAATGTATGTAGATTTCATCTCGATACTCGAGAACAAGGCAAAGGCCGAGACATTCCTGGCCATAAGTCGCAACTCCAACAATTGCATCTGCCAAATTTGGCTTGAGAAGGAGGTTAAAAAGAATCAGGTTCCTTGAATAAAACACATGCAAGTCTTTGTTCTTTTATTGTTAGCATTGTAGCGCAACTGAAATTCCTCTAAATCTTAGGTTCCCACACTCTGCTTGATATATCACAAATAAATTCTATTTGGAACACTCGTTCTCTGCTCTCAACTCTCTATGGGGATTGATTTATGAGACTGTTATCATCTCACTTCTCTCTAAATTTATTGCTTGTTCCATTGGTGCAAATCAAATGGATTTTACTTGTTTGAGCTCAATGAGCACATATAGCCAAAAAAAAATGAGAGAGACAATGCAAGAGAAACAGAATAAAAAAGGTTGATCAAGCGCGGCTAGAGTTGTAGTCACAGTACTGATTCCAAATTTTTGTTGCAAGACGTTCACACTACAAACATTTTCAATTCTACCCAGAAGGAAAATGTGAACTTGGGATGGGCAAAACATATACCCAATTTTACAAAAAATGGTCAGAAGTGAAAAATAAGCTATACTGAGCATGCTCAGCATTTTTTTTTTTTTTACAAACTGAGCAGAAATAAATTTTATTCATTCTGGCAACTTTAGGGAATTTTGCTGAGCATGCTCAGTTTTGCTCAATTTTTATTACTGAGCCATTTTGTTGAAAAAAATTAACATTTTGCCTAACCCAAACAGTTGTTTTTTTTTTGGGTAAAATTACAAATGTTTGTAGTGTCACGTCAATGCTTCATTCTGGAGTCTTCCTCAGCTAAGTTGAAGGTTTCCTCATCCATACTGGTTCTTGCAGCAACTCGTGCGTCCTCGTTGGGATTGTCAAAAAGATTATCAGTCCCTTCATGATGTTGTATGAAGTTCCACAGGGCACAGAGGGCATAGACCAGATGAACCTGCTTCTTTAGATCAATTTCCAATGCTGATTGAAGGACAGGAAATTTGCGCTTCATGCAGCCAAAGATGCGCTCAACGATGTTACGTAGGGTTGCATGCCGTAAGTTATACAGCTCTTTCTTGTTTGCGGGCTTAAGATCGACAGTTGCCTGTTCCTTCAAGTGGTATTGGACCCCTTGAAAAGGTGTCATCAAGCCTTGGCAAAGTCCGTAACCTGCGTCGGCAAGGAGATATTTCTTTGGGGGGATGTTGAGACCTTTCGATGTTGCATCGTTGAACACCCAAGTGTTGTGAGCACTTCCTTCCCAGCCAGCAAGGACATAAACAAACTCAAAATCAAAATTAACCACTGCAAGGACATTCTGAGATAGGAAGTGTTTCCGATTCCGCCAAGGGCTTGCTATGCTTGCTGCTACTTGGGCTGGTACATGAACACCATCAAGGGCACCTAGAGCATTTTTGAACGGTCGGTACTTTGGGTTTGTGGCCATTGACTTGGGCTGCTTGCATGAATCAAGGTCAAAATTGACGTAATTGGGATAGATACTCATCAAAGCATCAAGAACAAGACCAAAGTACCTAGATGAAAAGAAGCATTACTTCAATAAAAATAGGACTTGGAAAAACGACTACAGTTTATTTTTCAACGACTCCCAAAACTGAGCTTGACGTTGCGGAGACTGTTTTGCAACCATACTGTGACGTCAATGGGAGTCGTTTTCTAAAATGGTTATTTTGTTGGGAGTTGCTGGGACAACTCAAATTTATTAAAATTTTATATAAAAAGGGGAGTCCCTGCACCAAAAAAAGAAAGGTAGTTGGGAGTTGCCAACCCAATTCATCGAAAAAAAACAGGAAAGGCCACAAAAGTGAATTCCTCTTTGATAAACATAAGATAAAGGAACTAAATAAAAGAACACAAGGGAGCATGAGAAAAAAGATATAAATGAAAGAAAAAAAAGGAGAATAACATTTCAAACAAAAAAGATTAACAGAATAAATTCAATTTAACCAATGAATCAAGAAATAATCAAAAGACCACTGTAAACATCTAGAACTTTTAATATTCCAACTTTGGATTTTCAGCCACTATTACTTGAGTCAATTCAGAACAATCAGAATATTTTTCGTCCTATCCTATAGCTTCTGGATTGCAGTTTTTAGCCCAATCTTGAGAGATAGGAGGTGCAGGAAAAAGATGGTGGTTGTGGAGCTCCAGAGCAATGAAATGATGAAGCTCTCCAATAAAAACAATTAAAATGGGAGGATCATTGTTGGGGGCAGTGGAACAGGGGAAGAAAGTAGTAGAAAGGCTAGGAGAAAAAAGAAAAACCGGAACTCCAAAACAGTTGGCCAGTGGGTATTTGTTTATTGAGAATTAGCCCAGCAACTCCCCCAGGTGGCTTTTATTGTGACAACTACCATGCCTTTCTTGGTATTTGGCGGAGAGACTCCCCCATGCAAGTAATAAAAACTCAATAAAAATTTGGACCAGCAACTCCCACCCCTGCATTGTGTATTTGGATGACGACTCCCATCGACGTCAAAGTTTGGTCACAAAACAGTCTCCGCAACGTCAAGCTCAGTTTTGGGAGTTGTTGGAAAATAAACTGTAGTTGTTTTTCCAAGTCCCTAAAAATAAGTACATGCATAACGACATTGAAAGTTCCTGCATTAACCCTTGCACAGTATACAATCTGCGACGAAATTTGACTGCTGTCTGTTGCATAGCATTGCTATGGCAAACAATATCCAGAAAGATCAAGACCTGCTCTTCAACAGTCACAGATTTTCCATCTTTGAGTAGTTTGTTCATCCAAAACTCCTGGTTTAGAAGGTCGAAAGTTTGTCGCTCCATTTGAGTAATTTTGCGGAAAAGAGATGGTCTGACATCATTCAACAGGAATCAGGTGTATCTTGCTTGCCCTCCATCGCCATAATAGGGCTCGAATGTGTTCCAGAGAGTTCCCAGATACTGTAAAGCAAATCTAGCAGCCGCAAACAATATGATCATATTTTTTATCTGCAATATTGATACCCCAGCAGCAACAAGGGCGGAAAGGAAGTTGTTGTCCATGGCTATCAAAAATGATGTTGTTTGTGACTGACCAGGAAAATTCTCCGTGGAGGCTTCTTGTGATGAATGCCAGGGTTTTTCCAGATATGGTGTGTAACACTCGTCTGGGCAGTCCCTCCAGTCCCGCTTGACACAGCCAAGTTTCATTGGAGAGACTGCCCAGACCAATTTAAAGCAAGGATTCAGGGGTTGCCTAATCTTGGCAGGTGAGCCAAATTATGGTGGCCGGTTTCCAGAAACACTGCCAAAAATGGTAGCTGAATCAACCTCGGAACCAAATACAAATGGATATGAGACCAGGTTGCTGAAGCAGAAGCAGCGGATCTATCTACTCAAAACAATCATAAAATAAATCAAGAAATATGTAAAAACAGATGGTCAAGAAGATCTGTTTGAAACCAGTGATTGACAGCTTTGCTTGAAGTCTGCCAACTTGGATTTTATTACTACCCCACCCAACTTGATAAGGTGCCAAGCGGGGCCTTAGTTGCTGCCCAGAAGGCTTTTGGAGCTGCCATGCGGGTTTTTCAAATGTTGCGCTCATTTTTGCAGCTGCCCAAACAAGCGTTACACACCCATACTATGGTACACGTTTTTCATAATTTGATTTTCACAAAAAATATGTTCTTAAAAATTCAAAAAGCGCAAAAAAAAAACTTTTTTGCTGGTATGGCAAAAACCTATTTCCGTATGGTACAGGCCCTAAATATAACTCTTTTGAAAAGAAAGCTTTGGAGAAAAAAAAAGAAAAAAAAAAAGAACAAGGAGGGGGCCAGATATATTTTTCATGATAACTGATGAAGAAAAAGGAAAAAAAGTAAACCCAAATTGGATAACATATCTCCACACAATGACCATAAGTTGAAAGCAAACTATTTAGGAAAAACAAAACAAGAAACACTGCCAGAAATCAAAGTGGATATTGGGTGTTGAAAATATGTTTCAAAGAATGGTTTGGTCACACTGTTTCAGGATTTTGTTTTTTTACAGTGATGTCCAATTTCTTCTGAATGAGTTTAAGCAGGAAAACTAAACTATCATTTGTTTGAACAGAAATTAGGCCACTGAGCCCACCATTTAATTGAGTAGGTGAAATTGCTTGTTGATCACTCATAATGTTTGACATGTGACATCCTTGCATGTATTTTTGAATTTCTTCTGGAATGTTGGGTTGGACAGCTGTTGGCTTCCCTAATTTTTTGATGGTGCTGGGAAGTCTGGAATGCAAAACACTCCACCAATTCTTCTTGGAAAGTGGCTGGACATTCAAGGTTTTGCAAAAGTAGGATATTTGGTCCAACATAAAACAAATGAGATCCACTGATACTTCCATTTTGTTTGAAAGGGCTTCATTCAGAAAGATATTAACTATCTGATAATAGTAATGGATGTTAAGTGATTTTTCCTCAAGTAAAGAGATGAGTGGATCCCTCAGGTAATCAAATTCAATGGTTTTCCAAGTTTCCTGATTCAGCACTTTTGAACATCAAGAAATAAAGAAAAGTACATAGTGTTTTTGGATGCAGATGTGAGTTTCTAAGTGATTACTCTAGGGAATTGATTTATCAGCCAACGGATTCAATTTGGAAAACACTTACACTTTAAAAACTCTGAAAAGCCTTCCACAGACTCAGAAGTTTCAAGGGATTGCTTTATGTTCAAATTCCAGGAATCAGTTCCTGTATTGGTTTCAAAGTGTGGATATTTGTTGTTTGCATAACCTGAGATGAGTCTGATGTTTTCCTTCTTGTTCAAAAAAGAAGACATTTCCGCCTCAGAATAAAAGTCAAGTTTTTGCAATCCAATCAAGTGATTAAAAATCATCTCATATCCTTTCTCAAGGATATTTCTGGTCATTTTTACTTCCAGATCTTTGGGCAGATATCCCTTAACTTGTTCAATTTCAAAAACATGTTGAAGCAATTGTCCCTTAGCTTCTTCCATTATTTTTGATAAATCTTCACTTGAATGTATTCTGGGCCCTCAATACTGGGGATTTTCCACGTTGTAGAATTTGTGATACCAGATGCGAAACAGAGTTTTCCTCTTGTCACAGAAAAAACCCATCACATGGAGTGACCATTCACCAATCTCTAAAGGTTCAAAAGGAGAGACAAATAGATGAGTCCAGTCCTGGAACTTGGCTGAGAGGTTTTTATCTAATTTGAATACCACTTCATTTGCTCCTATATAGTGTGACAATCATGAGATATTTTCAGGAAGGTTCCCCTTATGTAGTAGAACATAAATGCAAGAAATTTTACTGACCTTTTCTTGTTATGGGTCCCATGCCAATATCTTTCATGCAAGCTTCTCTTCCGGGAACTATTTAATCAGATAATTGTCATGTCACACGAGTTAGTGATAATTGTCACGTCACATGAGTTAGCGATAATTGTCATGTCACATGAGTTAGCCATGAACATAACAAGGGTATATAGTGACTTAAGCCAATTCTTCATCAGAAGTGTACTCTTACCATTCACAGAAGATGAAGACACACTTGATTCAGTGTTCATCTGATCGATTTTGTTGTCAAGTTCTAAGCGTTAAGACTGATTGTCAGGAGTAGGATGAGGCGTAGTAGAACCCAAATCCCTATCCTGCACCAAACGAGATTCAGTGTGGTCTTCCTTCATTTCCGCAAGTTTATGGACATCTCCGGGTTTCATGCAAGCTACTAAGCTGCATATAAGAAGAAAAGGACTTATGTGCAAATAGCACATTTTCTCAAATCAATACTGGGAGAGATGATGATTCAGACAGTTGTGGATGTAGTGCCCTTGTAGCTCAATACTAAGTTACTTTTCTCTGTCTGGGAAGTTGTTAAGGAGCTAAGATGTGCGACATTGTATGTCAGAACAACAAAACTCACAGTGAAACACAACAGGGAGTACAGTACATGACGTTGGAAGTTTTTCTTCAGTCAGACATGGGACTCCACCTATGTATTAAAAACTCTTGTCAATATGCACAAGGAGCAAGTCGGATCCAAGCCTATATGGCACTAGAAAAAAGTGGGGATGAGTGGATATTGATACCGAACAAGCTTGGTCGAAGCAATCCAACACAACGGCGAGTACAGCTGCAGTATAATTTCTTTTTCAAAGACAATATTGATCAACTTTTTACATGGATACAACTTTTTCCCCCGGCCGGGTATATTTTATTATCGGTCTCACAATCGTTAGCACTGTTGTGAATGCTGAGAAGGAGCAAGTCAGATCCCATCAACGGCAAAAAATAGCCATCCCCCGAAAACATGGAAGCATGATGCACTTTTAAGGTAAAGATAAAACAAAAAACCATTTCATAACATAAATGTTAGCAAGTAGAAAGGTTTGGCAGTATAGATTTGCCACTGGAGCTTCCACAGTCCGGTGAACCCCAGCTTGGCTTGGTGGTGTGTGCCATGCAGTTTGTTGATACAGATGTTAGACAAGAATAGGAAAATCCACAGGAATGAATTGTGTTGTTACCAAAGGATGATCAAAGGAAGAACCAGAAATAAAATTCTGTGGTAAAGTAGAAATTGAGATTGATATTTCATTGGTTGAGCTCAACTAGTACCAGTGAGAAGTTCATACATAGTTTACTCTATTAGTAACACTTTCTTTTTTACCAGATTAAAAATATGATTATGTTAATCTCTTTTGTACATCAATACATACAGCGTTGCTTTTTGCCCTTTCTCACCTGTATGTACATATAATATTTGAGTTGTGATTCCCTGGATGTTGTTTCATTTTTCACAGTTTTTCACGTTGTTGTTGTTGTTGTTGTTGTTGTTGTTGTTGGTCAATTGATTTTTTTTTTTTTTTTTAATTTTTCCTTGTGTAAAGAATTCTCCTACAAAGTGAAGACTCTCCTGAAGAAGAAGCTTCAAGCGATTAGTTTCCCAACCCAACTTGTTCAGAAAACCAAACAACAACCACTTTCTCAGACAGGATGCGACTCAACTTAAGAAGAGAACACTCAGCAGAACAGGAAACGAACGACCCACTAGCAACATCAGATTACATCCAGGTATACCATCATCAAGAAGGAAGAGAAGAAGGAGAACAAGAACAAGAACAAGAACAAGAACGAGAACAGCGAGCAGAGGAGGACGATGACCCATTCCAAAACATCTCAACACCAGGAAGCCCACTCAACTCTGATCACGACCCAACTCATCTCGCACTCAACCAAGATCAACCTCACCTAGACTTGGATCTATCAACAGTCAACTCAGATCAAACTTCTATCACCAGTCTCTTCTCATTCCCCGACCCACTCAACTCAATCGATCAAATCATAACAAACAACCATCCTGACCAGTTAAGCATCTTCTCTCTACTATATGGTACACTTACACCACTTGACATAACTAACTGACTTGAACAATCTATCATTTCTAGTTACTATTCAAACCGTTGGTCCTCCAGTCAATCAACCGGAGAACTGTCACCCCAATCAGAGCTTATCACCGCAACCACCATCTCAAGCGACCAACTCGACTCGCTCACTTCAAACTCATCTGACATCAATGAAACCGATTTGCTCAGTCATCCACCCTCTCCCCGATTCCAAACAGCCGGTTCTCATCTCTCCCACCGATTACAAGTTTATATATGTGGTCATCATCAACCCTCTCATTCGCAATCACTCGAAATCTTATCTAACCTCCGTATCAACTTTACTCCACTCGACATTCAACTCAATTCTAATCCACGATTGAATCATCCATTTAAATCCACTCAGCTCAATCCTAACACCAATCGATTCCGAAGAGCCATCTCTAGAGCCCTATCTGATAATCAACCCAATCCAACTCGTCCGATCAATCCCGATATACTCTACCACACATCCTGGCTTGAAATCATCTCAAACGATCTCACCCACTTATCCGATCTCCAACAACGATCCTTCTTATCATCGTCCCCCAAACAACCAGCTCTGATCATCCACATTACTCATTCTCCGCATTGTTTCCCAACTGATTGGCTCAACCAATTACATCTCACCTGTCCAACTGATCACCTTGATTTATTTAAAGTTCTACCTGTCATTCTCGATCAAAGTAAATCTAATCTTCAATCTATCATTGAAACTATCCAACGCATTTGTAATGGTCTCAAATCCAGCTATCCCGTTGAACCAACTTCCGCCACCACTGATCAACCACCTTCAACCAACGAGAAAGTGGTCGATGTTCGTAGCCTGTTGCTACAACAACAACAACATGATACTCCTGATTTAGTGGATCATCTCCTGCGTCCGAATGATCTCGCCATAATGCCAGCCCCCTCTGTTGCTAAACTTTATCAGCTTCTGGTACCACATGAACCTTCAGCTCACAATAAGCCACACCCGCCAGCGCCACCGGGAGGCTCCAAGTTTCTAGCCGTATTAGCTTGCTTGGCAGTGACAATCATGGCAGCAGTCACTCTTATCCCCCAAGTTTTGGTCCATCAGCCTCCATTGACAGCTATGGCCGCTGGGGATTCGTACTCCCCAACTGAATGGGCCAATGTGACACCACTGGAAGCTTCAGCACATCCGCTCAGTATCACACGTGTGTATCAACTCATAATCACCCTGTGACTTTCTTTTTTACCAAGGTACAATGGCACTTGGTTCTAATCCACCTCTCTCTCCCTCTCTCCCGCGAGCAACACAGTGTCTCCCACTCCGCTCCCTCTTGACAAGAACTCTACTGTGAACCTCCCGGCCATCTTCTCCGCGGAGAAATCCCAATCGGTTAAATATGGACCAGCGCTGAAGATGAGTAGAGTTGATCGGGTAAATTCATCTTGAGCTTAAAAACTAAAGAGAGAATGAGAGATCCAAGTCATTGCGTCTTGTTATTCGAATCCTCATTCTTGATTTTGCATCCCCTTCTTCAGCTGAAAGACAACGTGAGACGTGTGGAGATAAGTGACGATCACCAGAAGAGTGGTACCCATGGAGCGATACGTAACGAACCTAGGTCAGAATTGCCGCCAGATTCGACTCCCGAATCACGTTGGAAAGTTCAATGGAGAAAGAAGAAAGCCGCCGGCGATCATATCATGAAGCGAGTCTGGAGCGAGTACGATAAACTGCACACGTTATACGACGAGAAGAAGCCCCTGTTCATCTTATCCTCCTCAACCTCATCCTTATCGCCGGACATCACTAGCCCGCTGCACGTTAAGATGTGGGCGCGCAAACTGGCACCGAGACTTCGCAAAGGGTTGTACAACTTGCGGACTGAACCCGTACTTTGTGCTGCCCATTTGGCAAGAAGAACCTCAATTCCTCACTATCTCTTTCACATATAATCTTCATCACACAACACTTCAAGCGTCATCCTTCCTCAAACCTCCCTCTTTTTTTTCTTTCTCCTTTCACAAAATACATACTCGAAAAAAAAAGTCTTTTTTATTCCGTCTCTTTATCCAACCCACGAACTATCGATCGGATTGTTTTTTTTTTTTATAATACACGTTTTTTCCATCCTGATCGCTGATTGTACACGTACCATTTTCATCTACACACTCACATATATATACGTGTTTGGGTGTGGGTCTATACTATGTTGTTGTTGTTGTTGTTGTAAACTGAAGAACAAACCCCTCGATTCACAATTTTTTTTTCCATTTAACCATGTTATCTTTCCATTCTTCAAGCTTTGGTGTTGTGTACAAAAGAATACATCCATATATATATGCATACGTACTCTTCAATATCTTCCTGTTGTTACATCTATTATTAATCTTTTTCCTTCTTCTTTTTTGTATAGTGTGATACATGTGTGTGTTGGTGTGAATTGAAATCGCGCTTTTTAAATTCATGTGACAGTTACTTTTTTTTTCTTCTTTTGAACTCTTCCAACTCTTGAGACATTGAGACCATTCTAGTCCAATTGTAAGCTGAAAGTCATCTTCTACCATAATAATATGATCATATGACATCAAGATTTGTTTTGTTATTGTTATTGTTTTTCCAGACAAATAATGTTTTCCAACAAAATGGAGTCATTTTCTATGTCTCCTCTTTTTTTAAGGGTCTGAATAGATGCACAACAGTGGGCGCTTCACAATTGGGACATACAAGCTTTCATTTTCAGGTCTTTTGTTTTTTGACCAAAATTGCTTGAAACGCAAAAATCAACTAGTTGACATTATTCTACATCAGGAACCAACCTCATGTGTCCAGAGCCATGCAGAAATAATGTTGAAATTTGGTTTGTAAAGCTCAAGGGAGCTGCTCTCAATGGTTCCACTTTTGAACCATGGAGCAAAGACCTTCAGGTAAAACCTGGCTAGATTCACCTCAATGCCACTTTTTTGTCTTCCAAATTCCAAATAGAAACTTTGTTCTGGAGCAAAATAGGAAGGGAAATCCTGAAACAAATATATGTACAACATGCATTTCTGGTTCATGATTTTTAGACAATCTAAAAGTGCAAGGCTGTGTATGTCATGAAGGAGTAGTTGGAACAAGATCATGAAGCATAGAATGTCCAATCATTCTTCATCAGCTCGTGATCTTTCATCAAACAATTTCAATTGGAACAAAATGGATGGAACAGGCTTGGTGTAAAACTAGATGAAGATAATCCATAGCTCTTTATCCTTCAATGCAGCTTGACTCCCTGAAATACTTCCTGAATAGGACAGGTTGAGCTCTCTTTACAAAAAATCAACTTGCCAACCATTTGATCCAACTGTAAACTTTTTGCAGGATATAATCTGCTGACATCAGGAACCAGTCCCAAGAAAAAGTCAATCTAGCTCCTCTGTGGACCCAGCATTGGCATTGGTAAATTGGTTAGTCAGGACAAGGTAGTTAAAAAATCTCCCCTCCCAACTCTCAATTTTCCATCTTTTCTGTGTGATATAACCAAAGAGGAATGTTCTGAAGCTTTGAAACTCTACCAAGTTGTAACAGTTGGTTTGTTCTGGATCAGCTGTGGGAATTTGAATTGCTTGTTAAGGCTTTTTTTTGCTTTTTGTTCTTGTGTGATGTTGTTCAATAAACAAGTCTTTGGTGAAGGTGATGACTGATTGAGACCATCTCGATTGCTTGGTTGCAACTAAATATTTACATATTTCTTGAATGCCTTTCTGGAGTAGTACAGTGTGAGTTGAGGTAAGCATGAAACCCCTGCTGCGGATGGACCGAGGGGCTTGCGGAAACGCGAAACAGCCAATATCGGCTGCAGATAATTATTTAAATAAATAAATAAATATTTAATTCGGATCGGACAAACACACTAGAGAAGAACATAAAAAAATAAATATTCCAGGCGCATCCACATATTTAAATAAATAAATATTTATATTTAAAATAGTTGACTCATCGATATATTTACTTCACTCGACCACATCGCATGTCGCTCGACCAACAGATTCATCAGGCCGTCACGGCTGCACTCGAGCCAGGACCACTCCAACAGGATGCACTCCACTTCCTACAGCAACTACGAACGAACCCTGCCGAATCATGGGAACCGGGGCTGCTATGCTTCATCACAACAGAACAACAACAACAACAACAACAACAACAACAACAACAACAACAACAACAACAAGACCAAACTACTCAGTACAAGTACCCCACTCAAACGAGACTATTCGGATTGCAACTAGTCGATACCATGCTCACCACTCACGAGTAAGCACTCACCTCGTACTGAAATACATCCCAGACGAAAAAATAGGGAAAAATACTAACTCCATACATCATCACACAGTTCATCCCTCCTAGAAGCACGAAACTCGTGCTATCAAACCACAAGAGTACAACTCTGGGAGTACATCCATCGAGAATTTATCCTGGGATCTGGCGAACAGGGATTGTCATGTCAGTCAAAACACTCACTCTTACGCGCTAACAAAACTGACCATTACATTTTATGTGGTTCTATGTAGACGTTCGAAATAAACTCGTTCAAACTATATTCCTACTGTTCTTTCAGTCCTATCCACACAATTGGCCAGATTTCTTCTCATCATTCGCAAATCTAATCCACCAACACGCTCCTACATCCACCAACAATCCATCTCAATTCAACCCCATCACCACCGATCTATACTTGAGACTCTTACACGAAATATCTTCAGAAGTATCAGATGCATTGCTACGAATCAATAAACCTCACAACAGATTAAATAAAGACTCAGAACTACGCGACGCTATTCGATTACACGACGCACCCAACATAGCACGCGAAACGCTAACTATCATGTCTGAATCGATTCAAGCCATTCTTAACCAACAACGCTCGTCAGATGATAGAATCAAATTAGCTCAAGATACTCTAGAAATGTCTCTCAAGGTCATAGAAGATTATACATCCTGGATCGATCTATCACTCATCCTCACTCCCACTTTTATACCTCATCTATTCCAATCACTTCAAATCCCAAACATCAAAATACGACTCGCTGCTACAGACACATTGATCTGTATCATCACCAAGGGAATGCCAGCCAGTAACAGAATCCAACTCTACACCTCATTAAATCTAGTCGAACTATTAACCACACTCAAGACTCAACAACGTGCCACCACCTCATCTCAGTCCAATGAATCATCCAGTGATCCTGATGATGATCCATTCAACGAACGTCTAGCTAAAATCTTGAACGGAATGGGTGTAGAATTATGTAAAATTTGTGATGATCAATCAATCCCACTAGAAATTCAATCTACCTCACTCTCTATCATCAACCAACTCTTACCATTACTACTCTCATTCACTCAAGATCCCAATCTCACCTCAACAGCCTCGCTGTACCCATTCACATCTGCCATCTTATCACGCTACAAAAAGGATAAAAAATTAGATCAACAAAACCACTTAACCCAAGAGAAACGATCTTTCCTATCCCAACTCTTACACCTCATCGTCATTAAGTTTCAATATCCTAAAGATGATCTCTTCCAATGGGAACCTCCTGTCTTACCGGGTGAAACTGAAGATGAAGATATGGTCATTTACCAAGATCGTCGTCGTCAATTAAAGATTATCATTGAAGCTATTGCCGTCATTGACGAAACCTTGTATCAAGAAACTATTGAGCCACTCATCTCAAACGTTCTAGATCACATCAGTACCTCACAACCTATCAACTTGTCTTGGCAAGAGGTTGAACTGGCATTGGTCATGCTGTACAATTATGGCGAGGCTGTCCGAGGTGCGTGCCTGCTCATTTTTTTTTTTTTTTTTTTTTTATGACTCAAGCAAATCGATTCTCAATTATCTTTTTTTTTTTTTCCCCACTAAAACCCCCATTCAGGTTCTAGTCCGGCAAGTATTCGATCCTACGTCATAATCCCACCGGAGGAGATTAAAAAACACAACAAAAATAAAGATCACAAAATCAATTACTCTCAGTATCCACTATCTAGTCTCGGAAACTTATTACTGAAAGCTTCTAAGGCATTAATCACTAAAGTCCCTCACCCATCAATCGCCATCCAATGGTTTGAATGCGTCACTCGCTACCATGAGTTTTTCGAAATCTTCAGCGGAGCCATCCAAGATGTCTTGCCCACGTTTTTGGATGATCGGTAAATAGCCATATGCTAAACTCCTTTTTTTTTTTGAAAAAAAAAAAAATGCCATGATTAGGATTCTAACTTTTGCGTTTCTTTTTTTTTCTTGAGTAGAGGTTTACACCATCCAAATTTCAATATGCGCTACCGCTGCTGTTATCTATTCTACCGATTTATCTTGCAAGGAAAACCGGCCATCCAGAGTCAATTTAACCTCCATAGTTGGCAAGCCATCATCGACCAACTGCAGGTGACCTCTCCTTCTCTTGCCTAGTAGTCGAAACTTGTTTTTTTTTCATTTTAGAGCGGGACTAATTTACAAATAAGAGTTTTATAGGATCTGATTGTCATCGAAGCCAATTTCCCGAGCCATCTTGCCGCGAATGGATCGGGGGATGAAACCGAGATTCTGATTAAACTAGTTCAGTCCTCGAGCGCGTTCGAGAGTCAACTTTATCTCTTCGAAGCGATCGGGATCCTTCTCTCGTTCTTCTCAGCCAATCCAGACCAGCAGATCAACTGCTTGCAATCAATTCTTCAGCCTCTGATCAATCAGATGAGAACTGAACTCAAGAATCGTCCGCTAGATGCCACTGATCTAACTAATGTCTTGAAGATCCATCATTCCATTATGGCCGTTGGCTCTCTCGCTAAAGGCTTTCCTAATAATCCGCATGCCTCCTCTCCATGGCTACAAGTATTCAAGACAGCTACTGACGACATCATGAGCGTCACGAAAAGATTAAATGATATTCGAGTCCTTCGTGATGCTGTCAGTTGTCTTCTTCTTCACATCTTTCACTCCATCTTTTGAAGTTGACTTTCTCTTCTTTTTTTCGTGGGGTAGACTCGAGCATCATTCCATAAGATCGTCGCGACCATTGGCATGGAGGCTCTACCTCACGTACCCGTGTTAATCAATTGCTTACTGGATAAGCTCACTAAGCCTGAGCTGGTGGAGTTTTTATCATTTGTTGGACAGCTGGTTCATAAATACAAAGTATTTCATCCACTTAATATACGCTTCTTCTCTACAAAAAAAAAAAAAAAAAAAAAGGAGCGCGAGAGTGAAATAAACTGATCCTATTTCAACATATCGCATTATAGGAAAACTTCATACTCCTCTTGGATAGCTTATTGCTACCGCTCTTCTCCAAAATTATCAATTTCCTGGACCAGCCTCTCACCGGCACGGATGATGTGATGTGTCAATCCGAATTAAGAAGAGGTTATTTCAACATATGTAGCTCCATCATTGGAGCTCAGATGCATGGCATCTTTGTTTCACCAAGTCAGTAACCATTTCACCTCCACTCCCGCTATTGTTTTTTTTTTTTTAATATCGCTGAAGGATATAGGCTGATCGAGAAGCTAAACGGGGGGCATGAGGAGGGGTTGTTAGATAACCAGCCGCATCTGGAGACGATCTTAAAGACGATCATCGATCAGTTGCAAGCCAAACAAGTCTTGATACCCGACCTACGATACGGCTTCGGCTTGCTCAAAAACTTCTCCTCTATCTGGTTGAAGTCATCGCAGCCTGCCGATCCCGCGGGCCCTTCCCCCGTGCCCGGATTCGAGCTCTTCCTCTACCACCAGGTCGTCCCTCTCTGCTTTACTATCCCTTGTAAACCTGAATTCGATTGGTCCGATGCTGAATCTTATCGTCAGTCGTGCTCTCTCTCTCTCTCTCTCTCTCTCTCTTGTGAAATTAACCCATCCTCAAAAGCGGGAGCTTCTTTTTTAGAAAAAGAAAAGAAGCGCTGATCTTCCTGTTGCATTTTTTTTTTTTTTTTTTGGTATTTTTATAGTCGTTTTGACGGAGATCATTGGGATATTGAAGATGCTGATGACGCTTAGAGGGAACGAATGTGTAGAATTCCTACTCGGCAATTTCCTCCCCTCTATGTCGTGTCCTCCAGAGAAAGCGCAAAAATTAGTCAAGGAAATTCAAGAAACCACTGAGTCAGTTTTTTTTTTCTTTCTTTCTTTCTCTCTTTCCAGTCTTCTTAAAACCCTAGAGGAACTAATTGCTTATCTCCTTTTTTTTTTTTCTTCTTCTTTTGCCATTCTCTTCTCGTGATCTATTATTCTTCATTTCCGTCCACTTTTTCTTATGTTAACAACGCGAATAACACTCACTCCCCCAAACCAACACTGTTCTATTCAATTTCTCTCTCGTTGTATGTATACGTATGTATGTAGCTCTAAACCATCAAGGAAAGCCTTGGTTGAATTCTTTGGTCGGACTACTAAATGACGATCCTAGTTAAGCAAATGAATAAATAGATAATCGTTACTCCCCAATGTTTGCGCATCTCCTTCACGCGTGATTATTATACCAAATTCCAATCACACAACAGAAAAACAAGAAGATGAATTTGTTTGGGGTTCAATGTTCTCCTTGTTCATCAGCGTTTTCTGTCATTCTCTTCTTCTTTCTCTCACACCACAGCCTCACCTCTTCTTTCTTTGCCAATACTATTGTGTTGGTAACTGATCATGTTAAACGGTTTGGTGTCTTGGCTCTTTCTCTCCCACAGTATAACAAGCAAAACTTGACATTTTGTTGTCCATTCCAAGTCATTATTCATTCTTTATCAATGCTTTTGTCCCATTGTGATATGTTGTTAATAGCACTACTGACATACATACATAGCGGGGTTCATGATCAAGATTAACAACCCTCCTGAAGTTGCTTAAATTAATCTAGAGTTTGAAATCATGAGCTTAAATTTCAATTAATTGAAAGTTGTCAATCAGGTATGTATCAGTGTTATTTTAGCTCTTTTTTTTTTTTTTTTTTTTTAAGCTCCAGTGACAAAACCTGATCATGAACCCTTCTAATTGGCTGGGTTGATCAGAGTATCCCAATTACACTTAGATATACAATCAACCACTTTATAAACTGTCTCAAATCCCATCTTGGCAATACCTTAGATTTATATTTCAATATAGTTGACAATGAGATCCAAACAAGTTTAACTTGGTTGAGTATATGTATCCCAGTTACACAGGGATAGCCTCAACCAAGCCAACTATTCAGCTAGCTCAGCTTAACTTGTAAGATTGACACAAAAAAATAGTTTTTTTTTTTTTTTAATGATACTGATTTTGTACTAGTATTGCAATTTTAGCACTTCTTGCTACACTGAGATAAAGCCTCTCCTGTTGGTTTAAAAATAACCATCTTCCTCTTTTCTTTTGGTGGCAGGCCTTGAAAACCTCTCTCTACTCCTCCTCCCTGTACTTCTCAAGAGTGCTTGTTTCCCCATCATTATTGCTCTTTGTGAATGTGGTGAGAATATGTGAGCACGTCATGCAGATGTCATAACTATAGAAAAGCAAGAATGGATTGAACAAATTAAATAGTGTTCCATGCTTCATTCATATGTGGGGACATGACAAAAGGAAACAGCCATTTGGATTGATTGATTGATGAGGTGCAGTCCCTTGTCTATCTCTGGACAAGAAAGTCTTTCAGGTGGGGTAGGCTCTTGGGGGAAACCATATCAGACATGGAAATTAGAGCTGACAAGACCATTAATCAAACTGAATTTCTCACAGAAAAAAAAAAAGGAATACTCACAAATTGTTGATACAAAGAAGGAATGTGGAGCTATTTCACACCCAGAGAGATTGAATATTCCACTACACATCAGTCCAGTTCATCCATGATCAGTATGGAAGAGAATGGAGGACTCATTGTTTTTTTTTTTTTTTTTCAAGTAGTCATGTAAAAACAAACCTTTTCTGGAGTGTGTGTTAGGATCCGGCATTATCAGGACTCAATCCAATCGGAGAGGGTCTTTACAAGGGGGGCTCACAAATGAATATGAAAAAAAAAAAAAAACAAGTTTCCCCATCTAGATATATATAATGTAGAAATAGAACATGCGTTTCGTTGTGTGGAAAAAATAATGGATGAAGAGATGTTATCAAAAGTGGGGATTTTGTATTTTTGTCGTTGCCAAAAAAAAAAAAAAAAAAAAAAAAAATGCAGGCGATCGTGTCATGTATGATATATATATATATATATATATGTATGTATGTAGGAGGAAAACCGAGAACAAGGAAGCTACCAGCTCAAACTAGGCGTCGCGTTGTACGATACTTGTTGTCTCAGCGGCCGGGTTCGGAGTGCTGTTATCAGCAGCGTCGGGGATGCCAAACCAGCGCTCGTTTTTGAGCCTTGCCCATTCTTTCAGCCGGACGACCAACGAGTCCAAGTCGTCGATAGCAGGCCTGACGTCTACCACCCGCCCCCCACAAGAGAAGAGAAAGAAAAAAAAAGTGTGGGTTTAAGTTTTTGCATGTGTGTGTGTGTGTGTGTGTGTGTGTGTGTGTGTGTGTGTGTGTGGGAGAGAGAGGGAACAGGGGAATGGTAGACACTTACCAAAGTGGAAGACGGGATTGCCGTGTTGGTCGTGTCCGCCGTTATAGTAGTCGATCACATACCTCGATATTTTCTGTGAGTCAACAGCTAGGTCTTGTTGTGCTTGAGTAGGATCTTCGCGACAGATGGACCAATCGTGGCGATCGAAGGGTCTGACGGGGTTATACAGCTGAGGGAACACTTTTGAGAGGAGGAGGTGGAAGCGGGCCTTGGGTGACAAGTCTTGTGGGCGCCCCTGGAACTTGACGAGTGAGATGTTGGGGGTAGATGGGTGCTGTTCGCTTAGGTTATTGTGAGATTGTGATCCGGATGTGTGTGGTGGTGGTGGGTGAGGAGCGGGGTAGTAGCGCGTCTCCCAGCGAAGTACCTCACCCCAGACGGCCTCGTTCATCCAGTTGTGGATGTCTACCATGATGGGGATAGCCTCTTCCGGTGTCTCCCATCCCTTACGGACGAGCGCATTGTAGAACTGCTGCGGCGATGGGTACACCCAGGTCTGCTTGCTATCCTGTTGCTCGTTACTACCGCGGTCGCCGTGCTGTACTGGACATGCGCTTCTGCTCTGTTCGGTTGATAGGCCCGGTATGATTGCTTTGGGGATGGATGAGAGTGTGCGGTTGAGTGATAGGATGGTTTTCTGACCCGGTACTGGTGTCTGGGGTAGTTCTGGGATGTTGTTACTTGGGTTGATGTGTAACTCGTTTTCTGTTGAGTGGATGACTGGACAGGCATTCTTTCTAGTGTTCTTCTTCGCTTCCTGCTGCTGCTGAAGTGAAGTCGATTGTGTATTTCCCATGATTGTGGTTGTTGTTTTTTTTTTTTTTTTTTTTTTTTCCTTTTTGACCAATTAAATATATATATTACTCACAGCTGTGAAACACTTTTCCTTCGTTCAAGCACTCTTCCCCTTTTTATTTATAGATTTTCACTCCATCGCCACCCACTTCCTGCCATAATAACTGAAACTCCTATGTACATACTACATCATAGCAATTCCATCCATCTACATACATATTCCTCAATCTACCACAGTTTGCAAAACAGTCCACGTTGGCAACCATGGGCAACATGTAACACATAACTGGCCATACTCGTCCATACTATGCACGATGGATCAGATCTGATCAGAGTGAAACTGGTTATCATACATCCTACATACCCTCCCCAACAGTCTCCAAAAAAAAACAGGAACAGGGCTATTCCAAGTCTGACTGACTCCTTTGAAGTGGTGCAGAATAATATGGATGAGTACATGATAAGAATAGATTCAAGGGTGCGGCCGGAAAGACCTTTTTTGATGTTATATATAATTTTCTATGACCTGGGCTGGGCGGACGAAAAAAAAAGGAAAAAAAAAAAAAACGAAACAAAGAAGAAAGAGGTACACATTATAGGAAGATTTAAAGTGGGTAGATTTAAAGGGGGAGGGATTCATTTGTTTTTGTTTAAAGTGTGCGTTGTTTTTCTCGACGGTGAGGGGATACGAAGCCAGTAGGACCTTTGACTTGAGGGAATGGCAACGAATGGTGGTGATCGGAGGAAGAGTTGTAGGCGTAAGTGGCCAACAGGACGACCAGGGAGCCGAGGGCCGATCCGAGGGGGAGTGGCGTTCCAAAGAGGAAGACGCCCGCGAGGGTGGACAGGATGATAGAGAGTGAGGTGGCGAAACCTTTAAGGATGTTATCGGCAAACTTGATAACCAGGGCGGTGACCAAGCCCCCAATCACCTGCGTCCACACCGTCGCCCAGGCCCAGAACCCAAAGTTGGAGAACATATGTCCTCCCTCTTCATGCGACGAGGTGAACAGGGTGGTAAAGAGAGCAGGTAAGAGTGAGAAGAGCGACAGTTGAATATTTCGGATCCACAGATCAACATGGTTCGACGACTTGAGTACCAGTTCAAAATACACTCCCGCCAACCCTGATGTGAAGCAGGCAGAAGTGACAGCAATGAACCCGATAAACCGATCGGCCGTATCCGTCGCCACCTTCTTACTGCTCGATCCTTCGCTACTTGAGATGTTTTGAAGCTGAACCAATGCCACACCAACGGCCAAAAAGAACAGGGCCGTCCACTTGGTCACTGATAACTGTCGTCCTAGCATCACCACTGAGCACAGCGCTGTAGTAAGAATCTAAGAGAGGGAACACATGAAACAAATCAACAAAGTTGGATATTTAGACATTGATTTGATATATCAAGTGCCAAGTTTGAAGGCATTGGAGAACGCAACAACCTTCAATTGATAAGTGACTGAAAATGTGGCCACGTCCAGGTTCGAGGCGGCCACAAACTGCAGGTTATTTTGTATCACGTACAAGACGGCCGGGATCGATAGTTTCCAACAGTCTGTGCTGCAAGTGTTTCAACAGGGGTTTTTTTTTTTTTTTTGTGAATAAAAAAATAAAAAAAAAAGTTTTGCAACCAGAAGACAAGGATGAATTCCAATCCTCGGTATTAATACATCAGTCAGGAAAAAGAAGAAGGCTAATAATACCCTCCTCTCTTCTGCTGCGATAAAATGGGTCATACTCACCTGATAATTTCCCAGAGAATCTGCCTCGAGTGATCGAGGATCATGCGAGACCAAGACCTAGACGCGCGTTTCCAATCCTGGAAGTCCTGTTCAAAGACTGAAGCGGCGGGCAGTTTCCTGGAAAAGGGGGAGCTGTGACCGGGTTCATTATGCTCCAACTTGGAGTAGTGTGTATTGTTATTCTTTGAGTAGGGGTGATGATGATGATGTCGTGCAGCGGTGGATTGGTTGCAGGCGTTGTAGAGGGCCACGAGGAAGGAGATGGATAGCTTGAGGATTTCGTTCAGGAGCACCGCCGCCGAGGCCGAGTACAGCTTGGTGTTGGGGATGGTCCGGGACTGAAAATCGGGTGGCGTGGATGATAATAACAGATGAGTTGCTCATCAGTGGTCACTCAAATACATACATACTCTGTGTGAGATCATCCATCATGGTTGTACATGCATGCTCGCAGGGAAGGAATAATGACATACATGGTGAACTGTTTGTTTCGTCAAACCAGATCCAGTTATGAAGTGTCACTATCAGCATGCATGACCAGATGAAGATGATGAGTTTTGACATCCAGGATCTTGTACTCACGCAGGATGGCCAGCAGACTGTTCTGGAGCGTCAGACTGATGAGGGAGACATACTTGAAGGGAAGTCCGCCCAGTGTCTGTTCCGGGGTCGTCATGGGGAAGAAGTTGGAAAGGGGGATGAAAATTTAAAGGAAGCTGCTCTACTACAACATAAATAAATAAATATAGAAGTTATTATTTTAGAACTATGTACATAGAACTGAAAGAAGGCTGTACATACACTCCATTAAGGAGGGACCACCACCGGGGCTACCCGACACACACACCCGACCCACTCTCAACCGGGTACATACATATCACTCAACACAACCAAGGAAAAGATTGACTGGAACAAGAAAAACCCAAGAAACAACAAGGGGCATTGCATCCACACAAACTGAAGGAATAATAGACAGGCAAAAAAGTGTGTAAAGTACAAAGTCAACATGAGCGATGGATGGATATGGATGAGTGTCTTTCTCTCCCTTTTTCTGTTGTGGTTAAAATGGAAGACAATGTGCATAAAAGAAATAATAAAGTAGGAGAAAAGACAAAGCAAGAAAAAAAAAAAAAAGAAAAAAAAGGAGAATCCACTTTCATATATAAAAGAAAAATAGAAGAAGAAGAAAATAAACAACATGGAGACAGGCATAGAGGGTGGTGATTAACAAGTGACATGTAGCATAATATATATATATATATATGTAGTATGCATGTACATATAGGAATAGAAAGTAACATGGGAATCGTGCGCTTGGTCCTCCTGCAAGAATAAGGGGCGTCCAGTACAAGAAGATCGTTTACAGCGGGGCGGATGGATGCTTGGGTGGGGGGTAGGGTAGATGAGAGGCTTCATGAGAGCATATGTATACAGTGGGAATAAACAGCCAACACGAAGCAGCACCGGGACAGATCAGAGAGGCATTGCTACAATGCAACCAGTCTCAAGTCAATTCAGACCAGAACAATCGCCACCTTGGGAGCCATGATGAGATATATTAAATCTTCTTGGATGAACCCGACTTGTGCGGGAGATCCTTGACATGCAGCAGGTCATACAGGTGTTTGATGTGGCCAGCCTAAAGGATGAATGCACACGCCTGATGAGGAAAAAAATAAAAATAAAAAAACTCTTATATTATTGAGAAAGGATCTCACCTTCTTTTCCAGCGTATCCACACTCTCATGTAAATGCTGAGCCAGCGCCTTCCGCTTGCTAACCTGGATGGCAGCCGGATTCATCTTTCGGTAAGTGTCGGACAACTCGACAAAAATTCTAACCATGGGAGTCGCGGGTGGTACAAGGAAGATAATGCACGATGGCCGGAGGATAATGTGAGTGAGGGGTGTGTGTATGATCAGTCTCTTTAAATCTCGGCCTTGTTCGTGTCTGGAAGAAACAGAAAGCGCTTACTTCCGATGGACCTCAAAGTCCTGCTCCAAATCTTTCAAAATGCCCACCAAGACGGCCTGCGGGGGGAGACTTGCGTCCTCATCATCATCATCATCCGGCTCGTCTCGTTCTTCCTTCTTCTTGCTGGGTGCGGGGTGCATCGGTGCGCTGCTGTTGCGAGAAGAAAGGGTGTTACTGGCTCCGCCCTTTTGTCGTCGCAAGCGGCACTGCGAGCAGCTCATGTCGTCGTGCCGACCCTTGGGGAGCGAGTTGAGGATGGCTTCACCTCTCGACACGTCATCAGTAGCCCTAACAGGCTCTGCATTCCCTCCTAGTTTCATAACCGGCGCCGAGCTGGTTCGGGTGGGAGGGGCTCGACTGGTCCCGATGGCTGGGTATTTGTTGACAGGAGGCGGAGGTCGGCTGCTGGAGGCGCTTGGATTGGCGTTCGTGGCATGCGGTCGCGCTTTGGGCGGTCCCTGGGCGGCAAGTTTTAAGCGTTGCTCTTGCTCCACATCTCTTTTCAGATTTTGTATCTCATCCGGCTGAGTAAGAGGTGACAAAGAGGATGTGTTAACTCATACTATCGACCAAGTGGAAAGAGATGGATTCACGAACCCCTATAAAGCTTTGCCCACTAACATGAACTGTAGTGGAAGTTTGCGATCGCCAGTCTTCAATGTCATTGCGTGTCTCCTGGGACTGAGTGGGTTGTTTTGGCGCGGATACAGGGGGTAAGTGTCGCTTGACGGCTGGCTGACTCCTCTGAAACGGAGCCTTGGAATCCCCAGCCTTAGTAGTCGCTGTACCTCGACGACTCATACCTGGTTGACTGGGTCCTGGGGCTTGGGTATTAGTCGCAGATGCAGGCTGGGAGGCTGTCTTGACCAACCGTTCAACCATGCTGCGCATCTCACGGACCTCCGAAGTGAGGCCTTCAAGGCTACTCTTCATGTCCTCCACCTCATCAGACCACTGCCGTACTTCCGATTTGACCCCACGAAGCTCGTGTCGTACATTCTTGTTGCGGGTTTTGAAGGCGTTCAATTCATCAATGGCTATGGCATGCGCCTGGATAGAATCAGTAAGGCGGCGCGTGTGAGTCTTGATCTTCTGGAGGATGCGCTCCATTTCTGCTTTGCCCGCTGCTTGGTTGCGATCGGGCTGGTGTGCTGCTTGGCCGGCACCGAGGGCTATGACTTGATTGGCATGATTGAGCTGGGACTGTAAATCACGAATAAGGTTTTGGCAGGCCTCATTTTCGGTTTCTAGCGAGCCCAATCGGCGCCGTAAGAGAGTGAGAGCTTCACTAAGAGTGGGGTCTATAAGCAAGAAAGAGAGAATCAGTAATCGCGTAACGTGACTGATGGGGCAAATGAGGAATCTGACCTGGTCGAGGGGCACTTTCACTAGATGTTCTCGCCCCTGATGGTTTACTGCCCAAAGGGAAATCGGCTTTTTCCGGGCTGCAAAGAGCATCCGTAAGCCCAGTGACATCTGGGACGCGTACCGAGTTTCCAACAATCTTGCGGATGGCGGGAGGTAGAGATGAATCGTGACCAGTGGGATGACTGCTATCAGTTGTGGCGTCCACTATGCGTATTAACGGCTTATGGATTTGATGAGAAGTAGCTCGAGAGGGGATTTGGTTCTTGAGATCAGCCAAGACGTTTCTTGACTTCTGCTGATTATGATCTTGTTGAGGTAGTTTGGATGAATGGAACTTGGCAGGTGGGGTGGAGGTTAAGCCGACAGAGTGGAGTTGATTCAGTCGAGGAGGCTTGAGACCTTGATCGAGTTCAGCGCCGAAGACTCGTTTGGCCCGAATACCATCGTTGGCTGGTAGACCTCCTTTGAGAGTTCCTCCGCGCGCCGATTCTTTACCCATTCCATTTCCTTTGGTAGTCTTTGGGCGTCCGGAGGAAGGAACACCGGTAATCTGTTCAAAGTCGCGCCTGAGCTGGCGTGCCATTCCTTGGAAGCCACTGACAGGAGTCTGGCTGATTTCAGAGCGCTCGTCGTCCATCGTAAGATCTTGGTCATTAGGAGGAATACTTGCGCGTTGGGGTGTTGGTGCTGAGGGTCTTCGGATGGGGGATAGAGAGAGTGCAGAAAGATCTCTTGAGAAATCCTGACCGCCCTGATAGGTGAAATCTTCCTCGGGATCAAGAGTGACGGTGGATAACTGCCCGGGATGATGAGATGCGCGTCCGATACCAGGAGGAGAGAGGGAAGATAGGCCGATTCCGAGAGAGTCGCTGTCCTGATCGAAATCAGAATCTTGCAGTTCCTCTTGATCGTCGATGGTAGTAGTTTGAGCAGAGTGACTATTTTCGTCGTCGTACTCCTCGTCTTCGGTTAGATCATCCGAGACGCGCGAGGACCTGGCAATGATGGGACCACGTTGGCGGTTCCGTTGCTCTTGCTCGAACGCTCGAAGGTCCTCTTCCAAGGACTGATCAGGTTCGATCCGGGTCTGGTTGAGGGTGATATTGTTCTGAGATGTAACAAGCTTTCGAGGGTGAGAATGAGACTCGTTGGCAATAGTCGATAGACTATCGATCATACTGACCTGAGCGAGTGGATGGGGCGTATTTGGTTTTCTTATAAGAGCTTTGGGTGTTCCAGAATAGCCAAAGGGTTTCAGAGAGGTGAGTGGAGGTCGGTTGAGTTGATTGGGATTGGCCGAGCCACCAGGAGTAGGAGTCTGCGGATAAGGAGAGGCAAAGGCAGTCGAGTCCATAGTATATGTATGATGAATATGTAAATATGTTGAGCTCAGGAGGTCAATACGTAAAACCGGGATCAAGTCGTGAGGTGTGTGGGACGAAAGCCCGAATGTGGAAGTTTTTATAAAACCAAGAAGGGGAGCGATACGAAAGTGGAGGAATGCTGGAACTGCTATTGGTAAGTGAGAAGGGAGAGATCAAGAGAATATGGACGTGTATGTATTAATGTTCGGATTGGTTCAGTCTTAGCTCAAACAACAAAGAGACAAGCAGAAAGGAGAGAGAAGCACTCACTCAAGAAATTAAAACGTTGGTTTAACTTTCTTGCAGAGGAGAGCAGCCTCACTGACTGAGAGATCCTGGTCAAGAAGAGGGGAGGAAGGAGGCCGGGAGAGGATGAAGGTTCAAATGTAAAGGTGTCGAAGTGGTGAAGATGAAGATGAAATGGAAGTTGAAGTGGTGGAAGTAGAAGTTCGTTCTGGTCTGGAGACTGAAGACTGAAGGGAAGTTATGTAAATATGTAACTATTGACGCGTTCAATGGAGAGCGAAGGCGGACAATGCAAGAATCTACAAGACGCCGAGTGGAAGGAAGAGAGACTCTAGTGAAGGATATTACACTACTAGTAGGATTTCTGCTGAGCGTTCAGACCTGGAAACACTTATTTATGTATTTATTTTTAAATATTTTATTGACGCGTCTGATCATTAATCCTCAGCAGGACGGGAACATGGTAAACGCGTCATCATACAAAACGTCTTCAGTACAACGCGACTTGCCCGAGGCTGCAGATGGATTATGTATGTAACAACAGGTGTACCACACAACCTCACAGCAACCCCATACATAAATATGTATGCCACCAGGAAAAAAAGGGCTGGGTGTAATGATGTGGAAAGACTGAGGAACGGAGCTCCTTCGATCAACCCTCTCTCAAGCTTCTAACATTAATTCACCAATTCTAAATTCTAATCTTAGTTTGGTGAGAGAAATCAGCCCCACTCAGAAAATAAGGTTGATTTCTAAATTGAGTCATCTGCCCATCATGAGGCAGTTCTCCTCCAATCTGCTCCAATGTTTTCACAAATGGGGGTAACCCATGAACACCTAAATATGTAGCGGAACTTTCCCCTCGCCAAATCAGCTGATAATTATTTGTTGGTTTGAAATTTGCTGACAATTCATAGCCACTTTGGTCCTATGTAAGCCATATTCCTTATCCTGATTCATGTGAGGAGGAACTTGGAGCCCTACCTTATATATAGTATTGCCAAAAGTAAAACCAACATGCTCGCCTTTCCAAATGTGCTGGTGCATTGTGCTCAACTGGTAGTATATGGAAGCTTGCTGATTTGAATCATACATGGGATGAACCAACCTAAGAATGCTGCTGATAGTTGAAAAATCCCCCCCCCCCAAAAAAAAAAAACAAAATAATTATCAGATGCATTGACATGTGGGGTTGCTTAATTTGTTTTCAACCTGGTTTCCTTAATATTGCTGCAGAGATTTTAAATACTTGTGAATTTTCACTGGTAGAAAAACCATGCTGTTAATGAAGTCATGAGGGACTCTTAATGGGGAAACCCATTTATAACCATGTCAAGAACCCATCAGATGAAATGCTGTTGAGCCAAGATTGTGAGTGGTTCTCCCTTCTTATATTCATTTAAGAATTGTGTTCTTATTTGCCCATTATTGGCTGTTCCAGTCAGTTTTGAGGATACCTGAGTTATCTTCAGGTCTCCAAATCTCATTTAATCTATCAATAGCCTTGATCCATAAGGCTCTCTTGATAGGATGAACGAAAGATTGATTCCTTGAATAATATGATAGAGACATGAGTGGTGATGAGAAAGAAAAAACAAAAAAACAAAAAAACAAGGACAATGAAAGTTTGAGAGTTTGTCAAGTTAGTACAAGCCTGGGAAGAGCTCTGCAAATTATAAGCTGAGATCTCATGCATGGCAAGGGAAGTGGAACCATCTCTTTTAAAAGGAAGTTTAGATGATATTAAGTGGCAGTGGTGATGTTTATCGTGCAAGTGAAAATAAAAGGTATCTTGTTAACTTGTTGATAGTTGATTTGAGTTTGTTGTGTGTTGTTCATGTTTTGTCAATTAGTTGCAGCGGAACTGCGCCCGCTCGCGAGGCCCACCCACCACTTTCAGTGTGTATGTACACGATTTTGGCAAATAAATCTAAAATAATAATAAATAAGCTCGAGCAAGAAATTTTTAGTACTTTCAACTTCACTCACTACTTTAAAATAACACCCAGAGTAGTCAAGAGTCAAGAGTAAAGAGCTGTAAAGAGTCAAGAGTCAAGAGTCAAGAGTCAAGAGTTAAAGCCATGGCACACTCATCATCACCAGCATGGAACGGGATCCCACTCAAATATTTATCGCTACTACACTGACTATCCAGAACAGTCTACTCACTATACTATGTAAGACCATCCATCCTACTTGATTAAATACCTAGTAGACTCATTAAACCTGGCACACCCAAACTAACACCCACTCAAATCTCATCTGAAACAACAGTACACTATGTAAGTATGTCCATGAATAATACACACTCTGGCGTCGTGACTCAAATCCTGACACGCTTCTCTGTTTTAGTCCCGCACCGGCTCAAGCAACAAGGTCTACTCGGCACCCGTCGCCGTCCTGCTCAGCGAGATCCTCAAGTCCCTCATCTCCTTCCTCATCGCACTCATCAACTCCATCCGCGCCAACCGACTCCACCATATCCACAACCACCACCACCACCACCACCACCCCTCCTCCTCCTCCTCCTCTTCCTCCTCCTCCTTACCGCACCACCCCGCTGCCGACCACCCCCTTGACCACCCCAAGTCGGAACCCTACCATGTCCATACCCGCCCTCGAACCCTCTCCTCCATCCTCTTCTCCCAGATCAAACTCAACCTCTTGGCCCATCTTCAGGTGCACACTCACTCTACATATATATATATATATATATATACATATATCATCACCCAAAACTAACCACTCGTCGTTGTCATCGTCGAATTTGTATGTATGCAGTCGAGATTGTTGGAAACTCTCCCATACCCGCCATCCTCTACGTCATCCAGAACAACCTCCAGTTTATTGCTGCCTCACACCTCGACGTCGCCACCTTCTCTGTCACCTACCAGCTGAAGGTATGTCTTTCAAGATGATCAAATCCAATTGAATCTGCATGCTCATTTTATTTTATTTTTATGATGTTAGATCCTCACTACGGCTCTATGCTCAGTCCTCATCCTCAAACCGGAGACTCTCAGTCCTCAAATGGATCTCGCTCTTCTTCCTGGCCATCGGGTGGCACTCGTTCAGCTTCAAAATGTCTCAACTAGTGCCCCATCCGACCAGTCTCCCACCCCGGACCAACCCGCCATGAATCGCACGTTAGGCTTTCTGGCCGTCTCTCTGGCATGCTCACATCGGGTCTAGCGGGTGTATACTTTGAACTGGTACTCAAGTCATCCACTAAGGTGGATTATGGATCCGGAACGTCCAACTATCCCCTCTCTCGCTTCTCCCCGCCCTATTTACCGCCCTGGTCGCCTCCTCCTCATCACCGGAGCCCATGTTGGCCCACTTTGGATCTGGGCCTGGGCGACCATCCTAACTCAGGTTGTCGGGGGGCTGGTGACGCACTGGTGATCAAGTTTGCCGACAACATCCTCAAGGGCTTTGCTACCTCCCTCTCCATCATCCTGTCCACCGTCGCGGGTGTCTTCCTGTTCGACACGGCCCTCCCGTTCGGCTCAGCCGTTGGGGCCTCCGTCGTGCTCATGTCCACCTACTGCTACAACATCCCCTCGGGCGACCCTAGCTCCCCTCTGCCCACCACCATTAGGTCTCCCCCCTACAACACGTCCAAAATCCCCTCCCCGAGCTGGTCGCAGCTCCGCGACGACAACAAGCTCTCCAGCATCCCCTCTCCCCCCCGCTGTCATCGTCGACTTCAGCCACCAAGCGCTCTCCTCATACGACGAAAAGGATACCAAGGACGACTACGCTGCCGAAAACATGCTTCTCCTCCGCGAATCCAGCCAGATCTGTCCCAGCCCCAAGTCCTCCCACTTCCCGCTCACCGTCTCCTCCTCTTCCCCATCCTCAACCTCCTCGTCACTTTCCCCTCATTCTCCTACCCACCAAGACGGATTCCATGTGGTGAATAACTCATCCATCCACCACCCCGCATTACCTCCCTATTCCAACAAGAAATAGACCTGTATGAACATACTAGTCACTCTTCCTCTTCTTCCTCAGGCTCCACCCCGTGATGACTCCTCTCTCCATAATGTTTCTTCTCTCGGCAGAATCCTCTCGTCCATTCTGCCTCCTCATCTTGCCCATGTCGCCCTGTCCTCTCTCCATCATCTCCATCCGCTAACTCTTATCGAACACTCTGATGCTGTACTATTTATCAACATATTTCTCCAGACCATTCCACCCGCTGCTCGCACAGAAACCCCAGCACCCACATACATCCATACACATAAGAATCCCCCCCCCCCAAAAAAAAAAAAAAAACATGCCTCCCACCTTCTGCTTCTTCCCTTTTTGTTTTGTTTTTTGGTTGACTCTTTGGTAGATGAGATGTTAGTCTAGTGCGTCAGTTCGCAGGTGTTGTTTCTCTTCTCTTTCTCTTTTCTATCTCTCTATCTCTATCTCTCTCTCTTGTTTCTGTCGTTGTCTTAATATTGCCCTTTTCTTCTTGGAAATTTTAAGTGCTTGTTATACTTTTCTCCTTTTTCGTGTCGATGTGAGTGGAGCCGTGCGCGCCATCTTTCTATCCTTGCCATACATACATACAATGTGAATCTACCTCGAGCGGATGGTTCGTACGGTGTGTTGGAGGGTCGTCGGTATCCTTTGGGCTCAGAGTCACACCCAATGCAGCCATCATACCAGAGGTGGGCAAAGGGAACCCATCCGAAACCCAACGTGCTTGGATATATTGGCGCCACACACACGCAAGCCGTCCACTGTGTTCATCATGCCTCTGTGCACCAACCAACCTTGCAGGCGCAATATATGATGTACGATGGGAGGTCGGACATTTTGTGTACTTATATGATATGCCAAGGTCAACATGAGAACGGCGGGAGAGATCCTTGGTGACAACGTGACGACCGGCTTGCTCCTTCTCCATCTTGGTAACATTAAGCCAACGACCGTATACTCACACCACACCCTTGGAAGTTGGCACTTACTCTCATGAAAGACAACATGAACTTGAAAGAGCTGCTACGTATAGTGATAATAAAAATTCTCATATGACTCAAGGCTTGAAATATTGCATTGTTGTTGTCCATTTCTTTTGGACCAATATCAAGGTGTATTCCTTCAGAGAACCCACACAGAGACATACTGATCAGTGATATCCCACAGCCAGGAGAGCCTTTTCAAGCATCATTTTGCAAGCTTCATCATAAGCAAAAGATTCCTGAGAACAGAGTTCAGATTGAGAAAGAAGTTGTTTGAAAACAAAGGTATTTACACCTTGATCATTTTTACATTAATATACATAATTGAATATTTTATGACAATATCTACATACAATTTATTGAAATGATCACAGGCCATTTTGAGGATTCATGGTGCCAATCTCTGTGATACATATGGTGTATCAAGCGCGGTTGGGCACCCGCCAAAGTGATTTGAGTCTGCTTGACCGCGGGGGAACTGCACCAAGCGGGACTTTGGCCTGTGCCCAGCGGGGCTTGATACACCATATAAATGTGTTAAGAGCCACACGTGACAGCTCTGTGGCGTGCCCGGCGGTTGCAATCGGCTCAGGTTAGCGTCCTGCGTCTCGGTCCCTCAACTCGGTGAAGAAGAGAAGAGAAACCGGACCGGCGAGGGCAAGCCACAGACTAAATACAACAAGATGCGGCGCAGCAACAGACAAACATAAACCCTAAAATGACCATCTCACTGTCTCCCGGTGACTATCCTGACTGTCACAAACATGTCACAACCGAGCATCCTAACAAAATGTGTGATAGGTCTGATCTCCTTTTTTTCCCGGGAGAAATTTAGAGCACTTGCGCTTGAAAAAAAAAAACAAGTCACAGTTCCCACAATCTGTGACTCTTTTTTTTTTTTTTTTTTTTTTTAAGTGCAGATTTGATTTGACATTGCGCACTATGCATCTTCAAGTATCTTTGTAATTGTATGTACACACATATATCTGAGGGTGGATTTTTGCTAACATTCTGGCTAGATTAGTGCTATGCTAGGTTTGTTCACAATGGTTTCTTTAACGGGTATTGAAATTGAGAAGCGGAGTTTGGTGGGCCAAGGGGTTTTATAAAGTGGTCAACTAATAAATGGTTTGCAAAGATGAAAGGGGATGTGTAGTTGTCCAAGGGAATCTGTGACTCCTCAATAGAGGGAGTTGGACAGGACACATAACCTGCCTGTATGTATCTAATTATATGCATCTTTGACTCAGGTAAATCTCCAGATTCATAAATATGTTTTGCAGCTCAAGTTATCCTGGTCAATTCAGATAGATGTTGATGTTGGATTATTCATTATATTTTAAGACATTAATCATTATAATCTGAAGTGAGTTGATTAAGATACAAAATCAATTAATATATACTTCATCAGAAAGCTCTGGTCTCATTTAGGAGTTTCACAAGTAGACATTGAAGTCGTAGTGTCTTCTTGGAAAGATGCATCTTCTCAGATAGTATTACTAGCCACCAGGCCTCTTGATGAGTTTGTATCTCCTTGTCCTGTGTTGTCTGTGGTGGTTGTTATTTGTCTTGTTTTTTCGTATGGGTTTTGATCATGTACTTGATTGAATCTAACTGTTGTTGATAGTTCTAGTGGATTGTTGTGGGGTTGGAGTGAGTACACTGATCAATATTTTCCTGACATGGTTTCATGAAATTTGCCGCATTATTTCCTCATGGTTACTTTGACACAAGAGGACACAAGCTGACACAAGCTCAGTTGAACTGAGATGAGGGTTGAACAATACGCACAAGTCCTCTGGGTGGTGCGTGTGATGGAAATCCCACCCATGTGACCCATATCATGACTTTGGTTCTTTTATGATTTTGACTGCTCTGTTTTCTTCTTTTCACGGCAGAAGATGGTAAAAAAAGATTGAGCATTTGAACTTGGGGTTTCAACGTGGGGGCAAGTTCCTCTTTCCACCATGAGTCGGTGGGGTTGAACTTGCAATTGTACATAATCCCGGGCAACAACGATTGGTCAGGTCCAATCAGGAGCTGAGCATTTCATGGTCGAAGAGGACCTTCCGAACTCTGAATCCTCTGCTGGTTATCCGACAAGGCAATGCTGGCCTGTACTGTACTGAAGGCGGACTTAGAGGTCCAGCAAGTCAACATTAAACCTACCATACTACAATTCTTAGAGAAAAACGGAAGAATCGGACCCATTCTGCATTGCCGTTACCATGCTGGGTTCAATCCCACGAGATCCAAATGTCAGGCGTCTGATGATCCTTCCTATCCTGGTAACTGCTTCCTGTGGTAATTGATGTGTCGTGGTTGATGTGATTGGTAGAACATAAATAGGTGATGCTTTGAAGTTGGGGTAGGACCCACCGACCATTTGTACACCACGGGTGAAGAAATTAAGGTTCGCGACCGCGAACCAACCGGTTTGGGCTGCAAAACCACTTTTCAGAGCGACAGAAAAGCGGTGAAGCTCAAAAAGCGATGTTTTGCCGCTTTTATGTCGGTTTTGCCAGAAACAAACTCTTAGTTTGGGTTCTGGCCAATATCCATACAATCCACAAGACAACAACCTTGATTCAAGGTGCCAACCTTGAAACAAGGTGCAAACCTTGATAAAACTCACTTCCATCAAGGTTTTAGCTTATTCTTGATGGCCGGAGGACATCTCAGGACATCTCCAGCCGTCTCCAAGTCCTAAGTGGAAGCGATACTCAAAAAAAAATTGGTCGAGAAATTTTGACGAGAGGTATTTTTTTTTCTTGAAAGTTTGAGAAAAAGTAGTCTCAAAAAAAAAAATCAACCCCATCGGTAGGATGCGACAAATGGGTTGAAATCCTTAACAACCAAACATCCATTCAACATTGGGGTGGACGAGCTGGCAAGGAGTGAGTCCGTCCACTTGCTGGGGGCATGAGTTCGACCCTCGCCGGGTCCGCTTTTTGCTGAGCTTCTGGGCCAAACGCTCAGTCAGAGCCGGATAATCAACCGATGAATCAGCACTTTTTCATCGGTGTATCCGCGCTTTTTCATCGGTGGAGCACAAAAAACCGCAAAAAAAGCGCTACTACATCCGTTGAGTAAGCGCTTCTTTGCCGCACGGAATATGGTTGACATCCCGACCTGGTTTTCTACGTCTGGGCTTGCCGAGCGAGGAGCCGATAAAATACCGCTTCTGCAGTCGATAAAAAAACGGTCGAAATCACCGGCCGTGTAGGGGTGTTGACGAAGACTGAACTCTGAACTATCTATGTATCCACAGTTGTGATTCAAGTCAAATCTAACATATTATGCGATCCAGAAACACGAAAGAAATACATACAACTTGGAAAGGGGCGAGAGGGGGTAAGCTTCCCAACAATAATGATTCACATTTGTAGCTCTTAATTTGATATCCAGCCACAATGAGCAGTGAGCTCATCAAGATCTCCGACATTCCATTAACCCTCTCTAATAGCTACCAGTCATTCAAGGTTTATCGCCTCATATTAAGGATGCATATTCTTGAACAGGCCCGGGTCAGCAACCTCATGTTGTGCGCCCCTCGTTTGAAGCCCGTTGCCAGGTTCCGCGACCTCGAAACTGAGTGACTAGTACAAAGGGTCCACGGATGTGGTCATCCAGTACGCGAATTATCACCCTACTACAAAACCGAGCCGCTTCCTTCCGGTTGTCCCCTCTCCCTGTATAATTCATACACATGCAGTCCTTCCACAAGAGTCAGCAGCTGGGTGGGTTGTTATCCCAAACTACAAGTTCCGTCCTGAAGCTTATCTTCCAGCTCTTCACTTTTTTTTTTTCACTTTCCTTTTCCGGCAGGCGAAACATCCGAAGGATAGCACGCCATTCGACCGACGATCATCTTGATCCGCTTCGAAAGTCCAATTTGTTTTCTAAAAGCGCGTGCGTGAATCAGTCACATAGACCGGATTTAAACATCGTGGTGAAGGAAAAGAATCTGGACTGCAAGTACAAGAAAGATACATACAAAAGAAGGAGTCTCAACATATCCGAACATGCTGAGTCGTCGGACAGTCTTTTGGATAGTTTGGGTCGCGCTGCACACTTTCCTTTTTGTCTACGGATGGTGGAAGCAAGAAACAGATCCGCGATTAGCTGGTCTCAACACGCTCCAGTATTCCGTATGGGCTTCTAGAGGTGCCGGTTTATGCCTTTGTCTCGATGGGTTCGCACTTTTTCTTCCAGGTAAGCAAGTCTCGATACTTCGAACCGTTTTGCTTCCTTGTCCCCCCTCGGGAATTTCACTGCTCGCTTCTATAGACCAAACTGTTTCTCTGACGTTGGTCATCCCTTCAACGCCTATTCGGATCAATCAGTTTGCAGAAACTTGATGCACCTTCTCCGACCGAAGATAGGATGGATTGTCTCAGTTGACAGGTTTGTTTTGGCGCGCTCACCCACTTTGTCTAAACATGGACCTAAGCTCATTTATTTTATTTTCGTTTTGCCCATAAAAGTAACATTTGGTTTCATCGCCAAGTGGCCTACACCACATTGCTCTTTACCGCGTAAGAACATCTTAACCACAACAGGTTATTCAAGCCAGATAGACTGACGACGCTCTTCTACAAAAAAAAATCCCTCAACTGAAATCTAGAATCCACACCACCGCTCATTATGTCAATATGTTCCACGTTGAGGTAACTCAAATTAGACCCGAAAGGGCAGTCGCAATCATGTACACCGAAACGGGACCTTTGACAGGTCATATAATGTTGTTCATAATGGTTTTGATGTACACTACAGCCGTAAGATCCACATTCATCATAAGACCATACGAGCTTTCCGGTTACCTGACAATTTTCTTCTCATTGTTAGTCTTTGAAAATTCGAACTCAGTGCTTCGAGGCATTCTGGTACACACACCACTTGGCATTCTTTTGGGCGGTAAATCTTACTTTCTACGCTCAACCGGTTATCAATTTGATTCTAGCCCGACTAATAGATGAATTCTCATTTATATATTGCCTTTGGCTTTCTGTCACTTACAGTTAGGTTTATATACACATGCAGCGGGCTGCTTCGTCCGGGGAGCTTTGCCGGGCCATAAATCTCAATGCTTGGGTTATCATAGCGTATATGTTACAGTTTGGAGTGGACTAGCATATTTCTGTGATCGGGTATATAGAGAAATCAGAGGAAGGGCTCGAAGCGAAATCAGTGCAGTCTTAATTCATCCATCGGGAACCGTCGAGATTCGAATGCAAAAAGCGGGATTCAAATACGTACCTGGCCAATGGGTGTTCTTCCAGATGCCGGAAGTCTCTAGATTTCAGTGGCATCCATTTACAATTTCCAGTGCTCCAGATGACCCCTATATCTCAATCCACGTTCGACAAGTTGGTGACTTCACCAGAGCCGTTGGCACTAGGCTGGGTGCCACACCCGAACTAATGGCTACTCTCAATAAGCCGTCCGACTTGAAAGCTGACGATTGCGGTGAATTTCACGACATTACTACTATCAAATCTCGAGATCTTCCAATCGTCCGCATCGATGGTCCTTATGGCTCGCCCGCACAAGACGTTTTCCAGTGTGAAGTGGCCATATTGATAGGAGCAGGGATCGGCGTGACACCATTTTCCAGTATCTTGAAGAACATATAGTGCGCATCATTTCATCTTTGTTTTCTTCCAAGTCTTCATCGAGTTCACTAGGGTGAACACGCATTTTTTGTGATCATTCTTTTCCATGCATCTAGTTACATGCAAGCACAGGGAAAGCTCGGCTTACTGAAGAAAGTGCAGTTTATTTGGATCAACAAAGTGCGTTGAAAAACCCCGTCATACACAGAAGTACTCTATTGACTCTGACCAACACAATGGTTTACTAATTGTCTCTCTATTCCACTTTCCCATTTATGATTCATAGGAAATAACCTCCTTCAGTTGGTTTAAAACATTGTTGAAAAATCTGGAAGATATTCAGCATGATTACTCATTCTTGAGGATGGACATGTATCTGACTGGATCGATGGATGAAGATACGATTTCGAACGTAGTGTTGAACACAGGCGCGCACAAATTTGATTCTTTAACCGGCTTGAAGTCGCAAACTCATTTCGGCAAGCCACATTGGAAAAAAGACGTATTTGATCCGATCAAAAGAGCGGTTTTGTCTGAGGATTGGTACGAAAGAGAAATATCCGGTGTAGCCAAAATTGGATGCTTCTATTGTGAGCTGCTGTTCTTACTTTGTCAAGCGATCGCTATCAAGAAGTTATACATGCCGGCGGAACGCATTAACCCGTGTCCTGTTTTGTTTCAGGTGGCCCCCGCCCATTGGCCAAGACTTTACAGAGAGAATGTCACGACGCTACTACGGACAAAGTCAAATTTGTATTTCACAAAGAAAGATGTAAGTAAAAATGATCTTTTACGTCAAAGATGATCGCCCAGAATGAAAGACTCACATTGATTATTCATCTTTTGATTTGCTAACGCTTGAATTTTCAATTTTACAGTTTAACTGAATGGTGAAATTTTGCTAGGAATTGTGCCCAATCAAATAGAATTCTCTTGTAGCCCTACTCCTATTCATTTCTTGAATGTAAATTTTTCCTTCAACTCCTGAATCAACAAGGCAACCAATATTGTGATTAATCCTCATACTGTAGACAATAAGCATGAATGTTCTTCCCTCTACTATTCAAATCCTTATATCTTGTTTCTTGACCTTTTCTTATTCTCAATAGACAGATGTAAATAGAACTCTGGTAGTAGAAGAAATGGATAAAAACAGAAACCTACAATGTGACCAGTATACAACACTTTTTATACTTCATTATGCAAAAGAGGGAAAATAGATGGCAGAGAAGAACTCTTTTGAAACTTTGGAGGCAACACTATTTATTGAAACTTGAGAAGTGCTTGAGAAATATATGGCAATTTCACAATAATCAGCCATTTTTGGTCATGAGGGATCCCTGACACTTTGCAATTATTGTATGAGTGGAATTATAGCTGGGGGGGCTCCAAACTATTTCATCACAGCTCTTCATGTTGTAGGGTCCTGATACCACAAGGTAAGCTTATTGTGACTACATGTTCCATCTCTCAAATATGTTGGAAATCCATGGACTCAATTCAATTGTGGGCAGAGCAGGAGCAGAAAGACAGTACACAATTTCCCAATGAACCAAAGTTGGACAGAAGTGAGCAGTGGATGGTTTTGAGTATTTTACCAAAGCATCCAACAGATGCTTTCACAAGAACATGTCTTATTAATGCTGCTGGGAAGTCTCCAATGGAAATATATACCAACAAGCAACCACTAGATGCTTTTCGCCATGGGAAGAATCCAATGGATGATTCTATCAACAAGCATCCATTGGATGATTCTATCAACAAGCATCCATTGGATGATTCTATCAACAAGCATCCATTGAATGCTCCCAAAAGTGCCCAATAGTTGAGTTTTGGGTAGGATCATCCATAGGATGGATCTTCTGCTATCCAGATCTTCCAGAATCATTAATTATATGATGCCACTTTCATTCTGGTAACAGTGTGACATGGTCAACTATATGGTTCTCAACATCAAGTCTTTAAACCCCACCCATTCACTAATTGTTTTGGTGGTCCAGGATTTTACCAGATCACTTTTCTGTTTTCTATTTCCAAAAAAAAAAGCTGCAAATTGATGCTTGGTTGCAAAGTAGAAAATACATCAAATTGGCAACTATTGGAAAGCTTTTCAAAACATGCAAGAACAGTCATGCAGAGGAAAATCAATACAAATAGTGGGATTTGAAGTTGAGGCAAGTCAACCTGCATGCAACTTTGCAAGTTGCTCTGCACCTTTTTTCTTGAATGCCACACAGGGAAAAATAAATTATCACTAGATGACAGGTGACATCAGGCCAACTCCAAATAGCTGCTGGTGAAGTGCCCAGTTGGTTCTGATTCAGGATGCCAATTGGGCCGGGTTACCGATGGGCAGCCCAAACCCGATTGGGTTTGGGCCGGTTTTGGTTATGGCTTTGTGAGAAAAACCAGAAGTTGGACCGACCTGTTGAAGCAGCTTGCGGGTTTGGGTCAGTCTTGGGCAGCCTGTTGGGCGCCCGTCGGGCTCTGCCCCCCGGGGGGTCCAACTGGGTGGTACAGTCCAGGTCTTGCATTTTAGCTCCGGAGCAAACTCAAGTACCCCGCCGCCCTCAAGTACCCCGCCGCCGCATCAACAACTGCAATTGGCAAATGTGATGGAACCTCAAAGCAGCCCACCCGCACCAACACCAGCACCAGCCCCGGAAAGCAATGCCAATATCTTAGTGGACGACTCAGTCTCAAATGCCCCTGCCACCCGTCCTGCATCTGTGGCTGTAACCAGCGCTATGACCGATTCTCAAGAGACAATGCTCATTGCATAAGTCACAATTTGACTGCAATTCTTAATGCCCAACGGGCTGTCCGCGGGCAGCCCGAGGTTTCCGCGGGCAGCCCGAGGTGCCCGCGGGCAGTATGATTGTGCCCGGCAAGCACCAAACCCAACGGGCTACCTGCAGGCAGCCCGCGGGCTCAATGAGTCGGTCTCGGATTTGGGTTCGGCATCACTTGGGGTTGTTTTTGCCCGGCCCGACCGGACCAATTAGGTTCTGGGCTCTTTCGGGCAGGCCCGCGGGCGGCCCAAACCCGCCTGATTGGCTTCCTGAGTTCTGATGCAGCTCCCTGCAGAGGACAAAGGGGCCATTGTATGTAGTCATCTGGTGGTACAGTCAGTGCTGCATCAGAGTTACAACCAAAGTTGTGTGATGTCACCTGACATCCAGTGATAATTGATTTGTTGTGGTGCCAGCTTGCCTGCATGCATGCAAGTCAGACTGGACCTGACTGGACTACATCCCTCATTCACCCAGTACATATACTTTTTTTTACACATCACTCCACAAGAGTGACTTGCAAAGTGGCATGCAAGTCAAGTTTCCTCAACCTTGAGACCCCCTAATACTTTTTGCAGCTCCAGAGACATACATTTCTTGATCTTTTTCCTTGAATACCTTTTTTCCAAATATCAATTAGATGGTGATAAGAGCTCATGTTGCATCCAAGAAAAGATTGCTTTTGCTTGTTTCAATTCCCCATCCACTGACTATTAAGATAGGGGCAGGTGAAATTTACAAAATACGCTTTACAATCTCACTACAATGCAAAATCCAGACATTGCAATAATGCCGCCTATGCCCTTTTGGTACAAATTTGCGCAACCTATGCTACCAACTAGCCAATGTGAAGCAACACGATGTGAATCCAATGATGTAAATGTAGCTCTGGAGCATTCCATTATCAGATTCACGTCATGTTTTCTCACAATCGCATTTGAACCATCTGTAAAAAACAAGATTCCTCTGAACATGTTCAATTTCACAACTCAACTCTTACGCTCTGACCATGGTTTCAACCATTCAAGCAAACCAATACTGATTCTGTGCAAATAGACATATGCAGAATTGAGTTTGAATTCACTCAAATTTCCAGCATCTATCATCCATTTCCAGTCAATTACGCATCATCAGTGATACATCCATCCATCATCTTCATAATACTTACCACTCTTTGACACATCTTCATTGCCAAATCAATACCAGAACGTTCCACTACCTGTCTTCTCCCGTTGACTAATCACTTCTAATTTGCAATCACCAATTCCTCCAAGTCCAAGCCTTAATTCCGGCCCACATCTTTCATTGCTTTCCTTTTTGATTTAATTGCTCCCAAGCGCCAATTCTCCAACCCAATAATACGTCCACACATTCATTCCTCCATTCAATTTGCATCAAACATTAATTTTCCACCACAATATTAATCTTACATTCCCCAATAATTTCACACCACAATATCTGAGAGACCTGCCAAATCAGTCATACCACTCATTTTAACGCATTTCCAACCAACTTTCAACATAGCCAACATGAGCTTAAACTCTACCAACATTGTTTCCTCTGAAATGGAAAAATCAGAGGATGGACCAACAAAGCGCAACAATTGGTCCTTGCCCCATGCAAAGGCTGATTGGCGTACTTTCATAGATCATGATTGTATCATTGATAGCCAGGGCTACCCCCTTTATCCTAATGGCTCAACAATCTTTGTTCAAAAACTGGACAAAAGTTCAATAATTTTGGGTCTGTTGGCTTTTCAAAGACCTATTCAGTGGCCAACCCAAAAGGATGGACAGTTCACCAGATTTCCTGCCTAGGGGTACTCTTATGCGACCATGGCCCCTGTCAATATGCTGGGCCTCCTCCCACAGGTTGGCGGAAGATTCAAGAGTTCATTGATTGGTGAGCTTTCTTTCTAAAAACATAATCAATTATTGCTTTCAATTTTTCTCCAAACTAATCATACGCAAAAAAAATTTATGTACAGAAACTCCAGATGCCCAGGTGCTGGAGGTTCATTTCCCGGGAAAGTATACCATCAACCGTGCAAAACTCGCACATGTGTTGATTATGAAGTTGGAACCAAATGGGCCCTCCTGCGACACGAGGGGCGCTGTCACAACCACCCATGGCCCACCTCAAAGAAACCTGACGCCTTGGCCATGGAGGCTCTGGTTGCCGAGGTGATCAAGAATCCAAGGGCAGGTGCCCTTCAACTGAAGGTAGAACATTTTTTTACATCATATATTGATGTATCATTGCTTACGCATTCTTTTTATGCAGGTTGGAAATCCAAATGGCGACAAGGAGGGATCCAAACTCAAACAACCCTTTCAAAGCATGGCAAATATTCATGAATCATTGGGCAATGCTGATTGACTTTGCCACTAACGACACGAGATTCTCCGCAAGAATGATTTATCCCCTGACAAGAAAGGCGCAGGTGTTGGGGACAGATTCATTCATGAGTTGTTTGAATGGGAGCAGTTGAGTTTTTTTTTTTTAACAATCACAACATCCTTCTCAGTGTTCTTCTGCATTTTAAGGCGCGGCCTCAACATCCATTTATGCTCCTTCCGGCAAGGCCAGGAGCAATTTAGCTTTCAAACCAAATGGATGGCCCATTGGCTCCTCAAACGTTCCAGGAAGGAAATAAACCGTACAGCGGTGGTTTACTCAGGAATGTAACGAATCGCTTTTTTGTAACCAGGTAACTTCTCACCACATTGATGTACTGTCAAAAAATACAGCGCTGGATACCAATATAATTATCATGGATACAAGGACTTACCAAAGCATACTATCAGATACATTTCAGTGTCCTATTTTGTCAGTTCAAGCAACACTTTGTCTTGGAATCTCAGCGCAAGGCGATTACTCTCAGTGTAGTCGATTTTTCAGTTGCTCAGCGCAATGGTTTCATTGCTGCTTATCTGGATGTACTCAATCAAACGGAGGCCAAAAGGGCCGCAAACCAGCTGAAGGGATGTCAGGAACATTTTCGTCAATCTGTTACACAAATCAAAAGAAATCGCCGTGTAATTAAGGCTGATGATGTTGTAAGCTTTTTTTCTTATTCCAAAATCAATATTACATACGCTTAATTATTCTATCAAATTTACAGGGACTTTTCCATACTATGTGTGAAGGTTTACTCCAGCGCAAGACAGATGGCGGGCAAACACATGAAGAGAAAGTGGACAAATTGAGGCGCCGGTTCCCCAAGGCCAAAAAGTGGATCGACTGGTGGACTGTTGCGGATGTTGAGTCAATGTTATTCCTGGATCGTCGCAAAATGATTGAATATTCCCCAGAAGGTGATGATAGCCTTCCAGAAACTACAAATGCTCAGGAGAGCATGCACCGGCTTTATTACATGTTTAGGTACGCTTTTTATTTTTACATCACATTCACTTAATTCAATTCTGAATCATTATGTGCCTTTTCCTCATGAACGCAGCTCAGGAAAGAAACCGCTTCTTGTAGGAATGATTGAGCTTTTTGCCTTCGTCAAGGCATTGGAGCAAGATTGGCGGTCCGTTATGAAAGGTACACCCATTGAATACCGAACACAACCAAAGAATCAAATCGGTGTGGCTCAGTCCGTTGGGTTAAAGATCCCAACCAAGTGCCAGCGGGCTGCAATAAATGATGGACGCCCCCCCAATACCTCTGCAGCCCTCGAGATTGATTCAATTCCACCAAAGAAGAAGGCAAAGCTTGGGAGGCCTAAAAATGCAACAAATATTGATTGGAACCCGTACTCCACCTTTGTCTCTTATGTCGCCTCTGACGACGAAGAAACTCCGCAACCAATGTTGGTTACATACAGCTTTGGAGTCCCTCTACGCAATCTATTCTCCTCTTTGGCTTCAACATCCAGTTGGGAAGAAAAACAAAACCTTTTCCAACATCGCTAACCACTTTACCAACAGAACGACCTATGAAATGACAAAGAGCGCATCAGTTCGATCGATTTTAAATGCCGGATCGAAATTGTTATTCAACACTGTGCACCGAATTAAACCTCAAAGTTTTCCGGAGGGGAGAGATGCAAGCTTGGATCAATTTTTAGAGATGGTGATGGATCCACAGCAAAAATCTTCTGAGACATTGCCAACCCTCTTTGCGGTACACAAGGATCAAGACTTCAGTTGTCCAAACCACCCTGGTCAGAAGGAGAATTTGCGAGAGGAAGGAAACATTTCAGCAATCATAATCAACAAATCTACATTCCAATTAAACAATATTCCCACCACTGACCCAGCGCAGCTTCTCTCATGGTGGTTTTCCACTGGTATTTCAAAAGCGAGCGGCCTTGTGTGCAAGAAGTGTAAAGGTCAGAAAAAGAAGAAGTTGCCCACACCTTTGTCAAAGTTCTTAGCTGAAGTCTCTTGACTTTCCTTTGAAGGAGGCAAGGCCCCAGCTCACCTATACATCAATGTTGATGCAGTACCAATTGCTGACCGAGCTGAACAAAGGGAATTCATGGGCCATTTGGACTGGCCTTTCAAGCTAACGGTTGGAAACGAAGAATACACTATGGTTTCTCGAGGGTTTTAGACTGGTAGACATTATTTCAGCAAGGTTCTACGACATGTCAATGGAATTACAGGTGTATGGAAGCACAACGATATCAAAAACAATGGCTATGCGCAACTGATTAATTGCGTGCCCGGAAGCATTAGTGGACCTCAAGCGGATACAAGCTATGTCATCTACTCACGCCGCTGGACCCAGGTAGAGAAAGAATTCATGGAAGCAAGCATCAAAAAGATTTGCAAAGACAACCCCAACGTAAAGGAGAACTTGCCGTTTGTGAAGATGCATGAAGTCTTGAACATATCCCACTATGCAGACAAACCAAACCCCAACAGCTCAGACCCAAAGTTTCTCAACGCTGGCAATGAACTTGACGCAGAAGCACAGCAGGAAGGGCCTTTGGTGGGTAAGTATTTGAGATTTGTTTCATTATGGATGGCCTGAATTGAGAAGGATGTAATACTGACACGTCTCAAGCTTGCTTGTTTTTCTAACAGTTCCCACAGTTAAAACCAAAAATCCTGTGGGTGGTTTGAAGATACAAATACGTGCCAAAAAGCCAGTGGTGGAAATGGTTGATAAAGCTCCTGCTGTTCCCAACAATATTGGAAGAAAGAAACCCCTCAAAACAAAGAATGGTAGCAATTACCCCAAACCACTCACCGATGAAGATTGGGATTGTATTGAGGCGCGGGGGGCAGCATTCTTTGCTGCTCACTGGAAGGCCCAAGAGGGGAATGACAAATTGAAGCTTAAGAGTATGTTTGCAGGAAAGGCGGACCCTCAGCAAGCAAAGAAGCCACAGAAGAAAGATAGAAGATCTTGCAGAAGCGGTGCTGCTGTTGCGTAGTTCAGCAGGGTGCTGGTAGGTATTTTGTTGAGGCTGACGGGCACTTTCACCTTTTCCTATTGTCTTTCTCAACTTTATATATTTGCTTTTTTTTGGCGTTGTAAATTTTTGTGTTGTAAATGTGCACAAAAACAGTGTTTTCAATTAGTTTTACACTACCATTTTTACATCTGCTATCGTAATTTTAAAGATTCATGTATAAATTTTTTAAATTTGCATGATGCTCAGAATACGTTTGCATGCATTGTGAAAGATGCATTGGAAATTTGTCTTCCGGGGTGATACACAGGCAAAATTACATCACATTTTTTGCAACTGTATTTTTACATTCTGGGTATTTTAATGATCACTTTGCAAAATTGATTAATTGGGCTGCAATGGGCAATTTTGCAACACACTGAATTTACAACGTTGTGACATTGTAAGAAGCAATTTGTAAATTTCAACAGCCCCATTAAGATAACATGCAAGTCAATTGTTTTGAAAATTTGTTCATCAGAGTCTATCTTCATATTTTCATCAATGACAAACTCTGTTCATCTCTATTCAAAAGGACCTGTTCATCCGTAGATGTGATAGAGTCAAGACGAGACATACAAATGATGTTGATGAGTCCCCACTTCATTTCTGCATTTGTCTTCTTCACCAGATTTGTTTCTGTGACATCTGTGTTGTGATTTCTGATCTTACATATTTATTTATTTACACCGCGGTTGCACTTTTTGACAGGTGCCCCCGTCAAGGTGTCGACATGGACGCCTTGCCGTGCGACCATGCGGCCTTCTGACGACAAGGCCCGATTGTTGTCAGGTTGCTGCAGGTTTGAAGGCACGATGTTGTCACGGACGCCTTGCCGTGCGACCACGCGGCCTTCTGACGACCAGGCCCGATGGTTGTCAGGCTGCCCCAGGTTTGACGGCACGGGTGTTTTGACGTCCCAGTCCCCGCGTCAAAATATTGTCAGGCTCCCCCAATGCGGCATCTGGATGTCACAGCCCAAAGGCCGTCAGGATGCCGGATGCTTCGCGGGGGGATGAATCAACCCGGGCCTCTTGACCGACGACGGCATGGCGCAACAGCAGCCGCCAGATATTGGCCGCCCTTCTTTGGGATGCAGATCGCACATGTGATCAAACAAAATTGATCCAAGGCCATAGCCTGCCATGGCTGCCTGAGGCCGCCTGTATCATGCCTGTTGATGCTCATGCCGAGGCCTTGGGGCGTTTTGAAAGATCCACAAGCTCGGTTTGGACTTGTGATCTTCATGCATAGTCACACGGTTGGGATGTTGGCAACCTCGGTTTGGTTATGATCGGTCTTCATCTTCAACCAAAGCCGGTCAAGAACCAATCAGGTTGCCTCCATCCTTAAAGCCACCAAACAGCACCGGCCGCCATGACCCGCAAAGAGCCTGTCATCAAACAAGAACCCGACACTGACATGTCGGACAAGCCAACCCACACAAACATCCCCCGAGAAATCCACTTGGACTTTCTCCTCTTTGCCAACCAGCAAATTTTGCTTGACCGCCCGTGCAACCTAGAGTATGGCAAGATTGGGTTTGACGAGCTGACCCCAAAGGAACATATTCCTCCAATGGAAATCAACCTTGACGGCATGACTGCTGAGCATTTCAAGACGATGGTCAGCAAACACCTCAACATCCACTGCCGCTACCTCCCGGTGTGGCTCATTGTTGAGGAAGCTGAAGAAATCCGTGCGATTGAGTGGACGTACCGGGTTCGTGACAGCGTTGACAGAGATTCCAGCTTCACCAACGAGCGGAAGTTCTCCGGGTATGGGCACAAGGGATTTCCCGAGTTTCTTGCGGCGGCCCAGGGTTCGTCACGCATGGCAAGGTTACAAGTCAATCTTCGCATGGCAAGGCCACTGCCTGAACCAGAACCAATGGTGAACACTTCGGATATGGTGAGCCCCCCTCGCTTATCTCAGATTGTATGTGTACTGACACATGGCCGCGAGGAACTACATAGGAGGAAGACGAACTCACCACCTCGCCTCCTGATCAGGCCAGCTTAAAACGCACTGGCAACCACTTACCCCCGCCGGATGAGAATGACCTGTCGATGCCCAAATTCCTGACCTTCTGCAAGATCCCGCGGCGCAACCGCAAAATTTGGAAGCTCCTGGATTGCCACGAGTTCCACCATTGGTCGGCATTCCAGGGTGTGACCAAGCTTGAGTTGAGACGTCTTGGTTTTGCGTTTGGGGCTGTACAGTTATTACATGCGGGTTTAATCCGTTATGAAAAGTTCTTAGCTAGCTCCAACTGACTTGCGATCCAATTATTGCCTACCTCCGACTGACTTGCAATATGTTTTGGATCCCTTTGCCAGTTCCTTTCCCCATACTGCACTCTGTTGGCTTGTTTCTTTTTTTTTTCCACTCATCCTATCAATCAATATTGTGTTCTCTAGCCAATAAATGCAAAGCACATTGCCTAGCAAGTATGACACTTGAGCATTGTTTTTTTTTTTTGGCCTATTGGGTGTTCTCTAGCCTTTAAGTGCAAAACACAATGCCTAGCAATTATGACTCATTACCATATTGCTTGGGCTCTGTTGCCTTGTTTCTTTTTTTTTTTTGAGACATATTTGAATGGCCATGAGGGTGAAAAGAGGTTGACAAGGAAAGGCTGTAATTGTAAAATGAGCATGAGGGTGAAAAGAGGCTAAAAAGGAAAGCCTGTAATTGTACAATGAGTAAGATCATGATCCATTAAGTTTAAAAGGGTTAATGAAGAGCTGACAGGAATTAAATCAAGTGCAGAAATCTTCAAATCAAATGGTTCACACCATTGTTAAAAATCATAGTGTGGCTGGTAGTAAACAGATGTCAGGTTAGGTCCAGATGAACTGGATCTCCCCCTTGTGTGATATTATCCATCAGCCAAAAACATTCATGATACCTTTGCCTCCAGGCCTGACATTGATTTGATGGTGGTAAGAATATATTCCTTGCTATCCTTGGTGCAGGGAACACGTCTGGGTTTTCCATTTCTACAGCATAAAAGTGCTCACCCATCAGTGCAATTATGATTGCTGGTTTTATGACAGGCGGGCAGAATTCTGGGAAGGCAGTGTAACAAGCTTCTGGTGAGAAGAAGAAAACTGCGGTTTCAAATGCATTAGCCAGGGGTGAGGCCATTGATGGCATTGACATCCATTTGACCTTATTGCAGCGTCCTGAATGAGTCACTGTTAGTGCTCTAATCATATCATCAACATGGTCAATGGTGGGATCCATTTGGTAGAAAGCTCTTCTGCTCTGAATCTCTTCAATCAACCTCTTCCTTATTTCCATATATCCTTCCTCTCCCATACCGAGACATATTCCAGCTGCTCTATACCCGCAGTGGCCATCTGGCTCAACATTGTAAAGTGTTTTCACATAATCTTGTATAAATATTGGGAGTAATTCAATTTTGTTGTTTGCTGGCTTGAGTGGTAATATTTGTGGTTTTCTACCCTTTGGTAGTGAGTGAGACACCATTTGAGGGGCTGTTGTTGATTTATTCTCCTTGGGCAGAATTGATTCCCTTGCTTGCATTGGGAATATGTGGGTAAGGGTGCTTCTGGGTTCTGGAGGTTTTGTTATATTGTGTTGGTGGAATTCATATGTAGTCTGTTTACCATAGGTTGTTCCAGGGTCTGTTGGAGGATTCAAGGGCAAGTGTTGGTAATCACGAATTGTAGCACCTGTGTTTGACATTGGTGATAAGTTCATAAGAGGATTGTTGGAATCCTGATGGTAGGTTTGACTTTCATGGAAATTGTGACTCGTTTTCGGAATGGAGAATTCTTGGTAATCATGAATTCTCGCACCTGTGTTTGCAATTGGTGATAATTTCATCTTTGGTTTGTTGAAATCCTGATGGTTGAGTCTATGTTCTTGATAATTGAGAGTTTTCTGATTTTGATTGGTGGGAGCCTGATGTGTGGGAGGATTGAACTGAAAATTATCTGCTGTATGGATGGTAGCATCTGCAGATAAATTGATACACTATTCCAGTTTTGTGAAATGCTAGTCATATTTTGGGTTTGAATGTGGCTACTGTAATGTTTTTGTGAGGGTACAGTTGATGTATTGTCATAATTGGTTGGAAAGCTGTTTCCCAAGTGAGAGTGGCCTGTTGAGGTGCTTGGAAGTGTATATAGATGGGGCTTCATATTATGAAGCCCCAGGTTTTGAGTTGTGGTAGGAGAAATAACTGGTGTTAATATTATTTGCCTCCCTGGAGTTGCAGGATGCTGTCTATCAGGGGTGATTCTGAGGTTCCTCATCTGTGATGGTGGGTCTGTCACATTGTAGGTTGGGAAATCTACTCCTGAGGGAGGGGGGCGTGTTGAGGTGCGTGGAAGTGTATATACATGGGGCTTCAGATTATGAAGCCCCAAGTTTTGAGTTGTGGTAGGAGAAATAACTGGTGTTAATATTATTTGCCTCCCTGCAGGTGCAGGATGCTGTCTATCAGTGGTGATTTGGAGGTTCCTCATCTGTGATGGTGGGTCTGTCACATTGTAGGTTGGGAAATCTACTCCTGAGGGGGGGTGGCCTGTTGAGGTGTTTGGAGCTGTATAGGGGCCTTGAGTAGCTCTAGTCATGTCATTTGGCCCTGTTTTCTTTTTGCTGGCAACGCTGGTTTTTTTCCTCTTACGGCTGTGAGTTGAAGTTTGGTGGCTCACCTTGGGTGAAGGATTCAGATTTTCATTATCAATTCCTGGCAAGCTAGATCCTAAAGATACACTACTTCCCAAAGATACACTACCACTGTGACCCCCTTGCATGCAGGAATCAGATTCAGATTCAGTGTCAGGAGGTTGATTTGCTGGTTGTTTTCTGGACTTTTTGGATTCCGAGTGCCACTTGGATACACCAATTTCTACTGCTTCAAGTCTTTGGGTGGGGGTTGGAGTGGTCACAGGAATATTTGCCATACGCCGGTGTTCAACAGGGGAATGAAATGAACTTGTATTCAATATGTAACTTCTCAGCTCAGTGTGTTTAATACAGTACTCCAATGTTTGCCCTTCTTGTTTTGGTTTTGATGCCTTGGGTGATATCATCTTGCGGCAATGTCCTTCATGGCAGTTGTGTTGTAGGTTTAATGTGGTCTTGATTTGGTGTGGATAGATGATTTCTGTTGTTTTGGTGAAGACAAAGCGCCTCATATGGTAAAATGGAGAGATACCATCTTCTTTGAGGGGGAATACTTCCATTACATATTCACTTTTAATGATACCCTTGATATACCATATGGTCTTTACCTGGCCAATACGTTCTTTGGTAGCCTGTGGTGATTCCATCTACAAGGTAAGCCAATCAGTTTTATGTTGAAGAGTTTGATCAGTGGCAACATGACCCCCCAACCCCCCACCTATATACAATATTGCATAACTGACTCACCAGGACAAAGGATTCCTTCTCAGTCTTATTCTTGCTATCCAATACAAGAGAGTGAATTTGTTCAATTTGACCGTTAGGAAATTGTGACCTGAGGATTGTGGGTACTGAAACTCTTGATGGTGTATCCAGCTTTTTCTTGGTCCTGTGGGGATAAATCAATGTTTTGTTGGGATTCTTGTATTCCATTGCTTGTGAAATGGTTGGTTTTTGAAACATATTGGTGACATTAGAGGATGCTTCAAAGTAGCCATTGAGTTGATGATGATAGAGAGAACCTCCAGATAATACTGCTTGCATAGCTTCGTAGTTGGCAAACGTAACAGCCAAGTCATGACCTGGTCTATGATGATTTGAATGGACCGAGGCTTTTTGCAATATGGAGTTGAAGCTCTCAAACTTCTCTGTTGAAAAGAGACAGGCATTTCCCAAGTGCTCAATTGAAAGAGGCAAATGATCTAGCATGTGAAACTTGGGCTTGTTCACCCACCTTCCAGTCATGAGGACAATGTGATGAAATAGTAATCCTATTCTCTGATTGAGCTCTACCAAATATTCGTCCATCCTGGTTATTGTGGTCTGGTATATGATTGGGCCCAAATTGCACAACATAAGCCACAACTCCTTCTGAGGCTCATCCATGAATTGGAAAAATACAAAAGGGGCCTTTTGTATCACCATCTTGAAGTGCTTTCCAACAAGACTCTTGAAGTGTTTCACAAAGTATCTTCCATTTAACTCTGCTAGGTTGAGGGCGTCAGTGTTAAAGCTATCCCATGAGGCAATGAGCTGTGGCAGATCTTTGGGTTGGAGGTTGGACATAAAATCTCGAGTCAAGTATTTGACAATACCCAACAAGAAAACATGCAATGTCTCGACTGGGCTGTCCTTGCGTCCATCAAATCCTTTATATTGCAAGGAACATCAGTAATTGAACACTTACTAATATGTAAAATGTGAGTCCCTTACCTTTCAAACGTAAGAATGGATTGAAAAGTTTATCAAAACTCCTGTTTTTTAACCGGGTAATCTCTGCCTGCTTGGTCTGTTGGAGGGTCTTCCATTGCGCCACAAACACATTGTTGATGTCATCTTGAATTCCATAGAGCTTTGAAGTGTTTTTGTAAGCAACCTTTGTGCTATTGACTGCAATATCCCAGAGCTCATGTGACCTAGAGATAGTCTTGCTCCATTTGCGGTATCTAGGTTCTGCCTGATTTAATATAATGCAATGGGGTCAATATGATTTATTAAAAGGGCCAATGAATTAACACCATGAAAAAAGGTGTGTCGCTTGTATAGCAAGCAACACACAAGAGTACAAAGGCCCTTTTGTACTTTAGGGTGTTGCTTGCCATACAAGGGACACACCAGCAATCATGGTGTAAGCAATATATTTAAACCTTACATTTTCACTGTAAGAATTCTGATAGAATATGAAGGACTTGGCTCAATGTGATTTACTCAATGAGCCAATGAAATCAGTAGGAAATTAATACTTACCTTTTCACCATAGGCATCCAATCCAATACTCTGCAGCACATAGGTTACTGAAGCCTTGTCTGCCAATTTATCAACCTTGAGTGAACATATGCGACATGGGTTCAGGGAAACCCCCGGATTGGGTGTATTTGTTATCTCTGCGTGCATTGGCAAGTCACCAAGAAAGCATAGCACCGCAGTCATTACCAGGACCTCCTCATTCATCCCTATGTCATATGCAACAAAGCCATGGGTGATCAAATCACTTCCATATTGATTGTTATAAGTAACCAACAACATACATTACTATGCAAGAAATATATCTTACGTAATTTATTTCATCAATTATCTGATCTCCCAATTCAAGAACACCAGCACTGTTTGATGTCGACAGAAAATGGCAGTTGTATTGTTGCTTTGTCTCAGAAGGAGGAAGCCCTGACAAAGTGTAGTAATATGAAACGTGTTTGTTCCATTGTTTGGAGAGATTACCAGATGTGTCATCAGCGTACAAGGTGATGGGAACATGGCGAATCACACGTGCGTCGGCTTTCAGTCTTCATCTGTTGGGGAAAGTGACTTGATGTTTAGTACCTGGTCCAATCTCTATTAATGTCCATAAAAATATCCATAGGACGAGGGAGGAAATTTATCGCATTCAATCAGTATCACTTCAAAAAGTTTCTGAATTTATCTTGCATTCCTAAGTCCAAATTAGCACCTACTCCATATAGTACTATTGTACACTTGAGTGACTGGAATACCATACCTTGAAATTTCAGAGTAAATTAGATGGAATTCAGAACACTTAACCGTCATCAAATGGGCCAAGTTGTATGGAAGCCAGTGTGGAACAACAAGCACGGCATTTTCATGCTTCACCTCTCCACCCAATCAAGGACGTTTGCACTTTGAGTAGAGTGCCCCATCAGCAAAGTAGAAGAATATTGGAATAACCATCATGCCATCAAACAGCTGTGTTGGTTCATAAATGTAAAAATGTTTTCCATTTACTGAAACCATTTGGACACGCATATCTGAGGGGAGTTCCTCACGCCATTTCCTACTCTGTGAGAACTTGTGAATGTTGAGGCCATGTGCATCTATTGGATAGAAATCCAACTTTGAATTTACTAAAGGGTTAGCCAAATCCTAATGAGGAAGAAAGAAGCACAATCAATGAGAGATTATTACTGGAACATATAAAGAAGCAGTAAAATATGAATACCAGAATCAGAAGATTTTCCAGGCTCAAAGAATAGCATATATTATTGAAGACACTGTAGCTCTCCCTCAGGTTCATGTTGAGTATTTCTCGAATTTTTGTCTTCCATCTGAAAAGGGTTGCCCAGTGGGGCAATTTTACATCCAAGACTTCCAATAACTTGCAAACTTTTTCATACTGGACTCGAGATAGGATGTTGTGGTGATGGCCTGTTATCATAATTCCAACAAATTGCTTAAGTCGTGGAGGTGTCAGCTGTAAACCCTCCTCAAAGAGTTCATTGACCCCCTTCCTGCTTGACTTACCTCTTTGCTTGCAAAAGGATACCACTTGTTCCCTGCCTTCCTCATAACTTTCTTTTCTTTTTCTTTCACCTTTGGATGAGTCAGTATCACTGACTTTCTTGCTGATTTCACTCCACAACATCTCCGCAGCCAATCCATTGCTTGACATCTCGCTTCCACTGACCCTTGAATCCTTGAATATCTCAAGGAACTTGGCGAGATTGGACAAATCTTCCTCCCAAAGCATATCACAAATTGCAAAGTTTTCATCAACCTCAGCCTGTATCCCACCGTTGGCTTGACCATTATCAAATTGTGAGCTGTCCCATTGACCATGTGTTCTTTCACAGCCGGAATCTTGACGTTCTGGCCTCTTCTTTGCTGCAGCCAGATCCTTCTCCCTCTCGAGCGCTGCCTTCAGCTGTCGATGTTTGACCGTTAGGACATGCTTCCATACACTTGATATTGACCAACCTTGGCATAGATTGTAATAAAATTTACGTTCGAGACCAGACAAAGACTCATCCACTCAAAAGTCTACGCAAATAAAACAAGCTAAAACTCAGTTCCTTCATACCTAGCGGCCATTGGCGGAGAACGGAGATATACTTGCCCTTCCAGTCAGTGACCACACGAGCACGAGATTGCGGTGCCATATTGATTTTTTTTTGTTGCAGGTAAACTTCGAAGCGTTGGACAAAGTGCGCAAGGATGATGGGATCCTCTGCTGCACAATTATTGCATATAAACAGCCGTTGCCGAATCCCTCTCACCTCAGCGCAGCCGCTCACCTCTTTGACTTCGAATTATCTTTCATCCATCACCTTGATAGCCGAAACCCAAACCATATACCATCACCATAGCTACAGCCTCTTAGATTCTGATTCTTTGCCCGTCAACAACATGATCCGACCCAACATCAGCAACGCCAACCATTGATATCCCCCTAATACCATGGTTCCCCCCAACCAAGGCTCCGTTGCACCCATAAACACACGCAGCCCGTTGTCATCCGAGGGGGCACAAAGTGCTCAAATTGGTTCCACTGCGGGTGCCATGCGTACCCTCAGTGGAAACAGCCTAGGTGGGAATTGTTGCTTGACTTTCCATGCATGACAACATGAAATTTGATGCTGACATATGGTTTATGATTTGTTCTTCCTAGCTCGTTATGATCCAATAGCTGGAGGGACTGCTCGCACTCGAGTGAGCAGTACCCCCAGCCTTGGGAATCAACAGGATCTGGTTGCCGCCAATCATCAATTACCCACTCTTGGCAACAGGGGTGAGGATCAGGGGCGAGGATCAGGGGCTAGACATCTTAGCTGACTTTGAAGACTACCCAGAAATCAGTGATGGCCGCCGCCCAGTGTCTCCGGGATCTACCCCTCATCCCTTACCTGGCGCAATGGGTCACTCCGCTGTGGACTTGCGTCCACTTCACCAGCAAGATCAATCAAGCACAGGGTATGCGCAGCGCGTGGATCACTCTAGCTTATTACCGTTGGACATCAAGATAGTCGACAGCCTCCAGACCTTGTTGGGGATTGACAACAACAACCAGCGTCTCGTGACTGAACTCTGCAGTGTAAGTCAGAGTTTTATATATCTGCCAATGTCGAATACATACATCTGAAGTTAGTATGTTTGTCCGATGTCAGGTCCCAGCGGCCCAGAGAGAGATATTACATGTGTGCATGTATGTGTCTCTGCGCCAGATGCTTGCGTCATTGCCCACAGCTCCAGTCGTCCCAGTGGCACCAGTTGGCCCAGTGACACCAGGAGCTCGGGACCATCACTACCACTCCCCTATCAGAGTGAGTCCAAACAACCTCGCGCATAAACCACCCCAATCTGACGGCCAACCGGAATGCTTGGCAGAACATCTGCCGCCACCAAATCCGCTCCATCTTGATGGAGCCCGCGCTTGAAGCTTACCCTTGGATGCATGACCCTGATGGCCGTATGTATACCCAAACCCCTCTGGCCTGCATGAGGGTAAGTCCTTGCTTGCAATCCAACCACACACCACGCACTGACTGCTGATGTGATTGCAGAGATGGGTGGCGACTCAAACCACGGCCTTCATGGCTGAGCATCTCCCCAATCAATATGAACAAGGCAATACGCTTGCAGTGGCCAGCGTGAATGCTTTCCTCCGCAACCTAGTTAAGCATGAGCGCACTACAATGCGCAACTTGGTAAGCAGTTATAATCAGCTTCCCATCTTAGTATCACTTTGCCAAGACAAACAGTAATCCCTCACATCTTGTCCGCAGCTCCTCACCAACGTTAAAAGGGACGCAGATCGTCCTCGCGTTGGTGCGGTACCCAGGCTCTATGACCTGTTCTTTGTCATAGAGCGGGGATTTTGCTCAAGGGACCAAATACAATCCAACGATGCCATTGAAAGGTCAATGACTCCGGCGCTCAGGGTGCGCATTGCGATGATCCGCATGATCACCGCACATCATTTTCTTCACCGCCCGCCGGGAGACAACCAGTCGCAATGGGATGTTATTGACGATCAACTCGAGCGGATCAGAACGTGGTCAGATCACACCAAGCAGGCGTAAGTTAACTGAGTATGCTTGCAATGTACATGGAAGAACTCACACTATTGTGATACTAGGTTTACTCGCCTTTTAGTGCGCCGAGACCGCCAGCTGTTTACCGGGCGAGCCCTTATCGAAGACATCGACATCAACCTTGTCCGCCTCCCCACCGATGAAGAGGTAGAGGAATTGCGCCAGGCTATGGCAGTTGGAGCAGGTGGACAAGATGAAGAAGAAGACGAAGATGGGCTCTGATATCATGATATCATGATGTGCTCATTCTTCCTATCGTCTTCTGCTTGCTTTCCTCATTTTTCCACTTTTCTTTTGTTTCATTCCTTTCTTTGTCTCACACGGGATTGTTAAGCTATAAATACACGAGATATGTCGCTTATTTAAAAACAGGAGTTGTGCTGTTTATTATGTGACAGCAAGGGCTGAGATGCCACACCAGACGAGGCAGTGAGCGGTCGGGTGATTTACCACCCAGCTATGGGTGGTATGGGAGCCGGTGGGATGATGGCAAGGCCCCCGGTGGCCTGACGGGGTGGTCCCAGGTGGGCTGGATAGTCGCCGACAGGCCGTGGGAGCCGCCGGTGGCCTGACGGTGTGGTCCCAGGTTGGCTGGACAAACGCCGACAGGCCCAGGGAGGAGGCAGACATCCGACGGCAATCTGCCAGCCAGGTCCAATGGCCGAGGCTGGGCCGGCAGGTAAGCGGGTGTCTGTCGTGGGACTGTCGAGTCGCCCAACCGGCAACTCGACGATATGTCTGGGGACCGCGAGTCGCCGGTCTCCACTGGCAGACGTGTGAACCGACCAGTGGACGACATGCCCCGCGGAAAAATACCGTCGGGGTGCAACCGAGGTGTAGATACA